>PRKT01001359.1:0-52369 GCA_003671525.1 Saccostrea glomerata | reverse complement strand
GGGGGGGGGGGGGCCTGCCCCCCCCCCCACTTTTTTCCCCAACATAACCTTTACTATAAGAAATGTTCATTGATGGGATGGGTGCCCCCCACTTTATATCCATAGTATAATGATAGTAAAGATTGTAAGGAAAAAGGTGGAAGTGATAGTAAGTTGGCTAGTAAAAAGTAAAAAAGTTGGCCACTACACTCCCCACCCCCACCCCACGAAATAGGATTTTCGAGTTTAAGCAACTTTCGTTTTTTATTTTTGCTTGTCAACTTTTCAGGTGAGAAAAAAAAAATTCTCAGGTTGCCCCCCCCCCCACTTTTAAAAACGATACTACGTGCCTGTCATTTTAATTATTTATCTGTACATATCGGATATGGTAATACATGTTTAAAAAATAGAATATTGTAGTATTTTACATCCTAACTTTTATTACATATTACGGTCCAAAATGAGAAAAATACATGAACATTTTCAAATCCATGTGCTAGTACTGATATTTGTACAACAAAAAATCTTAGAGGTTTTTGTGGTACGTGTATATTAGAATAATTGAAAGTCCTAGATAGTAAAAGTGAATATGGGTCCTGTTAATCATAATATTTCTAAAACAAATATACGTTGAATTAGTTATGAAAGAGGTCAGAAACGATCGGTTGCTAAAACAAAATAAATAGAATGCACTTATTGATTAAAATGGTTGGATGTATCTGTACATTATATGTAATGAAATTCAAGAGCACAAATTGCCAAAATCATAGACTGACATTGTAACAAATCAAAATCTCTATTTATCAATCTGTGAAAACAAATAGCCGGTATGTAATTCGAGATCTCAAATTATGAATCAAGGGGGCGAATTAGTAATCCTTAAGATTGGATTGTGTAATTCCAGATCTCATATTAGAAATCGAGGGAACGATTTAGTAATCCGTGGGATTGGATTGTCTAATTCGATATCATTTTTTACTTTTTTGAAAAATTTACGTGTCCCTTCATGGCCTTCGTAGCAATCTTATGCCATTTTTTTTATATGTTGCGACAGAGCGTAACAGAGGTCTTGTTTTTATTCAGATTGCCATATATATGCTATTTGTTTTAGTTCAGTATATTTATCATGATGGTTTACTACAAGATTGTTAAATTATCAGTCCTGATACATTGACTTCATATTATTTAACTAATTGGATCACATAATAAATACAATTTTGATTTTAAAAGGAAGATCAATTAAATGTAGTAATTTTAGCATTCTTAATTTTATTTATAAATGTATATTTATAAACACAATTACATGTATCTGTTTCAAAATACTTTAATCTTTTACAGGATAGAAGCTGATCACTTGTACTTGACAGCAAATAATAATGTCTTGGACAAGTCAAAGAATTTCCTCCAGTCTTACAGAGAAATGACAGTTGATAAAAGAATGGTGGACACAAAGTAAAAGTGCTTTTCAACATTTTGTTGAAGATTTCAGTCTGATTTGGAATTCATCTTGCATTATTTCTGGATTTCTATATATTTGGATATAAGCGTCAAATTTTCAACTTATTGACTATACAGTTTTGTATTTGGCGTCATATTATCAAATACAATATACTAAAAGATGCACAAATATAAATCTAACTAACATGAAAATTTTAATTTAATAATGTTTATTTGAATTTATTTTATAGATGTTCAAAACATAGAGCATAGGGTGTGTCGCCGCGTCGCAACGGAACGCCACGTTTGAAAGTGTATTTTTTCTTAGAATGAAAAAGACAAGCACATTTAAAAGATTCTAAGAAAGCACCTAATCTCCCAATTTCTTTTAACGAAACTATTCTCGTCATTTTCTATTCTTTAATTGAAAATTCAATGAGGCATTGGTATGTGTGATCATAAACATTGTCGTTTTACTCTGTTGAATTAAACAAAGGGATTGTCGAAAGAGGAAAAAACGGTTCGATGAGGTGTGATGATTTTTGCTTTAAAAGATGAAAATCTTCACAAGCGACAGTAACGTTCATTGATAAGACAGGATAAAGAATGTAAATAAATACATCTTGGTGAATGGTTTCAGCAATTGTAGGCGGGTGATTGGTCACTAAATGATAAGCAGAGGACAAGAAGACCGAAAAATAGGAGATCGGAGGGAAACATTCAATGGTGTCTGACATTGTCAATAAAGACAGATGTATAGAGTGGCGTGTGAGTTTTTTAGATTGTTTTATGCTACTGAGTACTGTACAAAAAATTTTGACAGAGGGCTTTATTATGAAAAGAGTGTATAATGGTACGTAGAATTCTTAAAGAAAGTGGAATTGGTGAAAGTGTTTGCGAATAACAAATATTTTTTAATGAAACAAGGGGAAACGCTTAAAAGTATAACGGTGCGTATTCGCCATATGACGTTATATTTAGGTGCGGCGACTACCATAAACGCACATTGTTTAAAATCCGATATTCTGGAAAGTATAGATCATATTCCTTTGAATTTTTCAGGTCTGATATGAAATAAATAAAGCTTTTATCATGTATAATTTTGCTGCTTTACATCAATTTATAGCAATTTTATCAAAGTTGTGACATTACTTTTGGATCAACCTTCGTAGTAAGTCAGACAACAAAAACTTATATTAAGATTTTTTATTATCAACATCTCCATTCTGATTACTAAAGTATCATGAAATTGATTGCATTTTCCCTATGTTTACATGTTGAAATGCAAGGTTTTTTTTCGAAACTATAAATACACATATTATTACTTTAGTAGGGAAAGAGATAAATTCATTAATATCGTCAATATTATATCAAGAATTAATCAAGCAAATGTGCAAGATTTTTAATGTACAGGAAAGGGTAGGTATCGATTAAATTATAAATTTAAATATATCACTACGTCATTGTAACGTCACATCAACCGTTGATATTTTCTTGTGATGGAAAAATTGGAAAGGTTAACACTTTCTCATTTGTCTTAACACAATCCAAGAAATCAAACAATTTTTCTTTTCCGAATTGTGTATTTAAATGATTAATTAATATCCGACGTTCGCATTGCTACATCACCAACATAAACGTCAACTAAGTGTCATACTTGATAACTTAACATCATCCAGTATCTTCCAAGCTAGAGAGCATCATTAGTCGATAATGAAAGATAATTAGTGCGAGTTGAACCTTCTATGTCTAACCAGAGCCTTGTATCATTTTCTATAGCCTTTCTTACCTTACGAAAATTGGTTCTTCTAAAGGATGTATTCACTTTGACAAAAGAATTGACCTATAGGAGAGAACAATTTCCCGGAAAAAGTTACATTCAAACATTAATCTTTATTTGTTATTTTCTATCGTATATATGTCTTAAGTTTTCAAATTTGTATTTTATACCAAATATATATTATTAAAAACTGTACAATAAACCTCCAAAATTGGCCAAAACACTATTTTGTCCATTAAAGCGTTGATTTCTGCATGTATTTTGGCCTTCAGGGCAGGCCTGCCCCTAAATAAAACTGTGATATTTTGATAGGTTGGGATGTAAAGAATAATTTAAGATAGGATTTTTTTAGGGGCACCCCTGCCCTAGGGTCGAAATTCACAATAAACCTACAAAAATTAAGGAAACCTGATTTGATAATCCGCTTAAAATTTATGCCATACAATTTTATAATCAGACTAGCTCAGTTGATATATATGCTGACTTTTACATTGACGATGCTTTCTTTTTAAATTCGAGGGTTCGAATCCACCTGGTATCAAACCTTTAAATTTTTCATTTTTCACCTTTTCAAAGAGTATTTTATTTTTTTATAGACCTTTGCATTTACTTTCAATTATTTATTCTTTATGCATGCCCATTCTTGATATAAGGAACACTAAAGAGAGATCAGATCGTAACAATCCAATGTACAGTTGTCAGTCAGGCGGAACAATATATCACACTTTCTCCGAGGACAAGAAAAGCTCACTTTGTGTTACTCGATACAGGTATTCTTGGAAGCATTGAGCTGCGAAGAATTTCATTTGTATATATTCCTAAGAATTTAATCACATTGACTTTGTTTACATATATCAGTAACTGTTTTCCTTGGATTTCATTTAGGCCTTTATAATTTGCACGCATTAATGGCATGTTTTATTATATCCACGGATAAATAGCCTGAACATAAAGAATAGAATTTCAGAGACAGTGTACATTAACATTAAGCACAATAAGAAGTAAAGAAAAATATCGATTATTATGTTTGGAGATAACAAACTAAGAAATCTATGAAAGGGTTCAGCTCCTATCTCTACTCACTGAAATAAAGATTTAGGAAAAACAAATTGTTATATTTATTCAGCCTAATGTCATTAATCAGAACGGAAATCGGCAAGCTTTTTGTAGAGAATAAAACCAAGCCCGGTCCTATAGGTCAGATCCCTATTTATAACGAAGTGATACTTTAGAGCGACTGCGGTGATGTTATTAATATTCTGTTCATTTTATAAACTGCATGATTTTACAAATAACAGCTATTGTTTATGAATTTTGAAAAAAAAAGTAGATAACATTTAAGAATATAATATAGGAAAATTTGTGAGAAAGACTTTATTTGCAGAAATGGTTTCATGACAGGGATCTATTAGACATTGCTTAACCCCTCTCACAGCAGGGCTGCGTCCTCACGGTGACTACACGGCGTCCTCAAAATAAGCAAAACGTAGCGTAGGGTCTTCTAGAATGCCAGGGGACGGCAATCACTTTGAGCATGCACAAAGTACTTGCCGTGTGATCGCCGTCTGATAAGAACTCGGTAGAAACGTAGCATGATCGATGTAGCAGCGCGGTGAGATCTCAAAATACGTAGTGAAAGCTCCGTATGAACGCGGTGAAGTCGCACATGATCACGTACAGCACGCAGTGATAGTAGACTGCGCTTCCACGGAGACCTCACAGAGATGTCGCGGAGTCCTTGGAGATGTCACTGCGTTTCTATCGCGTTTTTACGGCGGTTCTAATGAGATTTATCGTCTCGTGATTTTTTTTTCGACTGCAATTACACGGCGAAAGCACGGAGTTGTCACTTCGATCATTGCGCTCCAATGCAGCGTGCATAGCGATCACAATGTGCTTTCTCGGCGTTGTTTGAACGTTGTCAGCCAGCTCACAAAACAAGAGCAATGGGATTATAATTGATCAACAATAATTCTAACGTATTTGTTACACTAAGAGCATTTAACTTAAGTGAAAAAAAACAAAAGTCTGAAAGACTTCACTGGCTTAGAACAAGAAAAACAATTTCAAAAGATGTGCAGATGGGTCAAGAGAGTGACTCCGGTAACATAATAAATTTTAAGAAAAAAATAGTCTTAATACAAATACAGCTATAGGCCTTATGACCTGGTCTGAATGGTACTTGGTTCGAACTGACCATACATCGTGAGAAATGTTCATGCTCAATATCAATCTAATTTCTTTTCAGACAATCGAAGACCTCTGAAGGGTTTCATAAATTTATTGCCATTGCCATTGTCATGATTGTCAGAGCGTTGTCCTGCTGTATAGTGATTGCATCTGAACTGCAACCATGACTCTACTGCTGAACATTTGCGAATTGACGCACAGCGAACCGCGGACTTCGGACTTCAGACATTTAAAAGCGGAGTTTTGTAAGGGAGCGGTTTAAAAAATTTTAAAAATATATAAATTTATAACATATCATCTGAAAATGTTTAGGCCTTTGATAAATTATAAAATTAATTAGAAAGTTTGCAAATAATTTATTTGTGAACATCGAACTGTCTCGAAATAACATATTTTGGTATGCATTATTAAATTGAAAAGTATCAAATATGAACTTCAAACAACTACAATCTCAGAAAAAGAATTGTACAGAGGCTAAATTTCAACTTCAGATTCAATTTGTTTCTAATTTGCAAACTGAAGGTACAACTTCCGATCAATGTGATACACCGTAAATAAACCTTCATAAAAAAGGGATGTTTTACGACCTGCATGCACAGATTCGGGTAATATATTACTTTCATTTTACTTTTCAATTCCCATTTGCTTAGCAATTTTTCGTTGGAAAATGAATAGAAAGCATGAATTTTGTCAAAACTTTCATTTAATATTTAACTGTATAAAAAAAACTTGTACTAAATTAGCCTATATTAAATCCATTGGACAATTTAGAAATCAAGTTTAATGACAATAAATAAAAGCTGTCTCTCAAAGATTTAAAAATTCTAAACTCGAGGGAGGGGAATATATGGGAGGAGGGGGGGGGTTAATTTCCATCTTTAAAATAAATCTGCATGAGATAGTTTCACTGCCTATAACATATACTATATCAAGAAGTGTGTGCTTTTGGGAGGGCGGGATCAACTTGCTTTTTAATTAATTAAGATGTTATACCCCAATTCTAGTTAGCCAAATTAGAATCTGAGTTCTGATAATAAGTCTTTATATAAGCCTTGCTTATTGAAATGGATTAAACCAGATTATTGAAATTGGTATAAATCTGAGAAAGCTGAGTAGATCAGAAACTGCATCATGTTTCCAGCAAAGTCAAATGTACACCACTCTCTATTTGTTTCAAATTCGATTACCGATATACATTAGGATACATCCTTTTCTATTTTTTCAGTGGGGGGGGGTTAAAACAGGCAAATAGAAAACAATTTTTAAAAATGAAAAATCCTGAAAGTCAAATATCAATTAATCATAAAATTCAAAAGGTAAAGAATAATAAGATAAAGAAGTAAACAGGAGAGAAAAGGAAAATACATCTTTGATGCGAGTTCCGATTCCAAAGAGACTGACTGAAACATTCAAGTTATCCAAGAGTTCCTCATATCCTATTCATAAATGTCGCGGAAGTATGCTGTTGTTTATTGATAACCATAATATCAAATGTCACTGCATTATTGATTCATAAGCAAAGGTGATTTATAAATTCTACACCTTGAGATGCTCCCCCTCATTTAAAGTCCGAAGTCTGAAGTCTGTTGTCCACTGTAGGGTATTCCGCAAATAGCCGTTACAAGTACGATCGACTTACGCTAGTATCTATGGCACGCCGATTGGTTCCAAAGTTTTCTGCACGACCTAAACAAATATTATACGAGTAAGTCAAAACTTACACAAAATGTGGAAAATACACACAACGTTATTGAAATTTACACAAACTATACCAAAACTGCACAATCATCAAATATTAAAACGATATAATGAGAAAATTACACAAATGTAAAAACGAAAACTGCAAGTATGAATACAGTATCGACATAATACATCGATAATACATTTTGATTGAAGGTTACTAGCAGTGCTTTGATTGAAGGTTACTCGCAAATCTTTGATTGTAGGTTACTAGCAATTCTTTGATTGTAGGTTACTAACAATTCTTTGATTGTAGGTTACTAGCAATTCTTTGATTGTAGGTCACTAACAATTCTTTGATTGTAGGTTACTAGCAATTCTTTGATTGAAGGTTACCAGCAATTCATACAGGGACTTTGAAGCAATGTTGCTGTTATCTGGGTTGTGGAATTTGCCCGATGCATTTTCAAAAGTAAACAGTAAAAAAAGAGCAAATAATTGCGCAACTTTATTTTTAATATTGAAACGAATATATCATCTTTTGAAATAACTATGAATGTAAAAACTTAGTACATGTAGTCTTAAATATTTGCCAAACATAGAGTTTCATAAAGAACATGAATTATTTGCATTTTTCAAGAGTGATGAAAGCCCTTCTATGACACCGCTGTATCCATTTTAATTTTTTTATTGCATCTTATTTGTAACATTGTACGTATATATTAGTAAATCACAATGTTTTAAAAGTAACAAAACACAAAAGCGCATGTACATAAAGCACAGTATATATGTTCTCCTTTTATCTGGTCCTTTTCATTAAAATAAAAACATTTATCACGCAATCGCCATTACGATTGAGGGTAATGCTCACAAGAAATGTCTTGTTTTTATTGAGTAGTTTATTACTGCATAGGCGTCGGAATGGGGGGGAGGGGGGGGGGCTTAGCCCCCCCACGTTTTTTCCAAAATATATACTTAGTATAGACATTGAACATTGTTTCGTAGGTTTACTCCCCCCCACTTTCCACAGAGCTTAACAAGAGGCCCATGGGCCACATCGCTCACCTGAGCACTGTGGGTAGAAAAAGTATGAATTGGTTTATTATTAAAAGAAGTCCCAGGACAAATCATGCCTTTGAGATTCTTAAGGACATGATTTTAAAAGAATTTTCCTATGTATGTCTATTTAAAACTTTATTGGCCATTGTGGCCTCGCCCTACAGTCATGATTTGAACAAACTTAAAACTACACAACCTGAGGATGCTTCCATAAAGATATGAACAATTATGGCCTGGCTATTCTTATGAAAAAGATAAAATTTTAAAGAATTTTCCTTTTTATTTCTATGTAAAAATTTGGTCGGCCATTTTGGCACCGCCCTTCCCCCAGGGGTCATGATTTGAACAAACTTGAATCTACACAACCTGATGATGCTTCCATATAAATATGATCATTTATGGCTTTGCTATCCTTGAGAAGAAGATTTTTAAAGAATTTTCCCATATATTTTTATTTAAAACTTTGGTCGGCCATTTTGGCCCCGCCCTACCCCCAGGGGTCATGATTTGAACAAACTTGAATCTACACTACCTGAGGATGCTTCCATATTAATATGATCATTTATGGCTTTGCTATTCTTGAGAAGAAGATTTTTTAAAAAATTTCCTATATATTTCTTATAAACTTTGGTCGGCCATTTTGGCCCCACCCTTCCTCTGTGGGTTAGGATTTGAACAAACTTGAATCTACACTATCTGAGGATGTTTCCACATAAGTTCCATTTTTATGGCACAGTGGTTCTTGAGAAGAAGATTTTCAAAACATACCACCAAATTTTTATTAATTCCCAATCATCTCCCCTTGAATGAGGACGTGGCCCCTTATTTGAACAAACTTGAATCCCCTTTATCAAAGAATGCTTTGTGGCAAGTTTGTTGAAATTGACCCAGCGTTTATTGAGAAGAAGTCGAAAAAGTGAAAAGTTTACAGACGGACAGGCAGACAGCTAGACAGACGGACAGACGGATGACGGACAAAATGTGATCAAAAAAGCTCACTTGAGCTCTCAGCTCACGTGAGCTTAAAATGGGGAATAGGATAGGATTTTCTTGTTTGGAACATTTCATTTCATTCTTGTCAGGATTTTTTTAGTTATAATTTTCTTTTTTACACTTAGCCCCCCCCCCCACTTTCAATTTCCTTCTGACGCCAATGAACTGAATATATGAGATTTCGTGAAGGATATGGAGATAACGAACAGTATTCAATCTCAACGTCCATTAAACAATAATTCCTTCGTGGAAGGAATTCATAACACAGTTAGCTAAAGATCTCCAACCAAAACTGATATCTTGATATTTTATAAGTATGAATACATGTGTTATTAGAATAATATATGTTTTATGTTTGACGTTAGATCTAAATACATGCTGTATACATCTAAGGTAATCCAAACTTTTTTAAATTATGTTTTAAAAAAAATAATCAGCCAAATAAATATAGGTACATGTATATAAAATTTCCTATTGCGAGTGGTAGAGAAAATTAAATAGGTACAAATAAAACGTACCAAAATTATAATTATACATGATACATGTACATGTTATAATCTGCAATAATTCTGTCAATTTCATAAAGAATCAACTTTATTAATCGTTTGATTATGCAAGTGTTATTTTTATATTTATACAAGTAATTTCCGTTAAAGTTGTATCTATGAATTATAAATGTTCAAAAGCTATAGAGAGTTTATCTAAAAAAAAACAAAATAATTCTAACATTTTATGGAAAATCAAGATCCTAGATAGTCTTACTGTTTATCGTTAGGTACTTTTAGTTCGGAGTGGAGTGCATCATATGTATTTTTTTTAAAACCCGCATCATACGATTCCTTCTCGACACAAATTCTTCGGCATCAAGTAATACCTCCATAAATTTGTTAGGATCTCGGTCAATATAAGAAAAACATGATATTTTCGAAAAACGTTGAAGTATTCTCACATATAGTTCACATGGAAACACTTCATTTGTTCGATTGGCATTAGCTAGAAATCGGGTCGAGTTTTAGCGAAGAAATCAAGAAGCAAAGTAGAACACATGCCATCGTCAACGCCATTTAATTTCCATTCTCATTACATCCAGCTAAGTACAAATGAAGAGATGAACAGTACATATAACCAAAAACACAATGAATATTTTATGTGCTTAAAAATGTGTAATTTTTCGTGTCTTCTGCTCGTGCAATTTTTGATTTATGTTTGTGCATATTATACCTAAATCGTTGGGGAAAAAAGTCGGATTTGTGTATTTTTCGTTTTGCTTGTGTTAAAATCTTTCAAACTATGTGCAATTTTTACCTATGCGTGCATTATTTTTTTACTCGTATATATTTTTCATCTAGCTCGTGTTTAAAATCTTAATCGTTGTGCAGAAAATAATTTTGAACCAATCGGCGTGCCATACGATAGAGCACTGTAAACAAATGGAGGAAATGGAAAAGTACATTAATACTGGCATTACTGGTCAATATCATCGGCTGTTCAGATAAAATTGGATGGAAGAGTGTAAAAGTAATGCTAAGATTAAGAAATTCAATCTTTATCTAAAGAGGAATAATAGAAATTCATGTCATCAAGAGTTATCTCTCTTATCATAGTATCGATGTAAATTAAGGTCAAAATCTAGTAAAATGCCTAAAAATTTATCAAATTTGAAAAAGATAAATTTCTTTAATGATGCTTTATAACTTTAGCCTGGTAAAATAAGGTGTTTCGGGGTATAATTTGTAGGCAAAATCATATTTCAAACAGTCATTTCTAATGAAAAAATAAGAAAGCAGTCGTGAATGTGAGAGTTTTTTTTCCGTACAATGTATCAGACAAAGAAAATACATATACATCCAGATTGTCTACAGTCCTTCAGAAAACGGTAATTTGCATGTTCATGTCCTCTCCTTTAAAATAATGTCAAATTTAATATACTGTAGAAGCAGGCATTTTTGTGGTGATAAAATTTCGTTAATTTGTCATCAAAAATATGTTCCTGTGCATATAATTTCGTTGCTGTTCAATATAGAGTCATATAAAATTTCGTGTGGGATTTATTTTTGTTGATAATTGTTAAAAACTAAATCAACGAAATTAAATCCCCAACGAAAATTTGTGCTTTAACAGTATGTATCGGGACTACTTTTCATGTAATTTCAAGTTGAATTCCATGAACTTATTTTTTTTTTCTATATATTTCTTTTAGAGCCGTAAAGTACGGGAAAAAGAAAGTTGAAAATTTGATTATGACGTTATAATGGATCTAGCAGCAAGAAGTTAGTCTTAAGTCATTTACTAGATCTTGACCTTAATTAAAAATTATAATCACTTTCAACGTTCATTTCCACGTACTTTACGGCTCTAATAGAAGTGTGTAGAAAATAAAGTATTTCCATGGAATTCAATTTGAAATCACATGAAAAGTAATCCCGATACCACAATATAGCTTAAATTTGACATTATTTTAAAGTAGAGACTAAGAACATACAAATTACCATTTTCTTAAAAACTGTAGGCAATCTGTATACATTTTCGTTGCCTGATATGGAAAAAAACTCATTTTCAATACTAGTTTTTCTTAATTTTTCATTGAAAATGACAGTTTAAAATGTAGTTTTTCATCTTGTTTCTCTACAAATTATGACCCGAAACATCTATTTTGACCAAGCTAATATCATAAAGCATCATTAAAGGAATCAATTTCTTAAATTTGAAAAATCTGTAGGCACCTACCATTTACTACATCTTGACCTTAAAGACAAGTTACTGCAATTAAAACACAGGAAAATTCTTACTTTTCAAAATTTACATGAAGTACATTTTTGGTAAAAATCAATGATGATATATATACATGTATTAGTGATATAAATGCAAAATTACCTAACCCAATAATTTTGTTGAGCACTAATATTATTATTTACAAAGTATAAGAAAGCACAACAGTTTTATGAAATAATTAATGTAAATGATACTGAACCCACTGGGAAAACAAGAGACCAAAAGGCCTTATAGGTCACCTGAGTATCATGTAACATCTTTCCAGCAATTGAAATTGCATGATTCGTGTTCTTAACCAGAGGCCATGAAATTCACAATACACAATTTTGACAGAGGCACCACTGCTTATCATAGCTATACACTTAGCATGCTTACTACGATTACTTAATGCCCAGGTAGATTAGAGTAATGAAACAAAAATACCTTTCCACTTTATCAGCTGTGCACGCCACCCCACAGGAACCACTGACTATCGGGCTACATTTTTCAAAATGTTGGAAATTTCATCATGCCGTTGATTAATAGCAAAGTGCGGATTTCAAAGCATTAAATCATTTTCAGACTATGAACACCCCCCCCCCTTAAGTTCCTCTGTCCCAGGAGCCCGGAAATTAACCATTTTAGAAGAAGGAGCTTTCTTCATCATAAATGTGTACTAAGATCATTGGCTTAATTCGCAGAATCAAAGGGAAAAATCAAAGAATTAATGCATTTTCAGTGTATGAACATTAGAGCCAAGACCTAACACAAGGCAGAGAAGGTTTTCAAAGACATAATCCAATTTCACTATATAATCTATATAGCCCCACCCTGCAAATGGGGCCATGAGATTCACAATTTTGGAAGAGGCACCCTTATTCAACATAACTATGCACTTGGTTAGTTAACTTAATGCCCACAAACAGTGAAGAAGAATTTCGAATAATTTATACATTTTCACTATATAATCTACCGTATAGCGGGTTATTCTAGCGGGGTATTGATTTTAGCTCATATTGGCGTTTTGGTCATAGTCCGCTTAAATTGTAATCGCTAGAATATTCAGTATTCATTTTAGTGTCCATTTGCAAAGGACTGAAACCCTGCATCCGCTAGAATAAATTACGCCAAAATTATTGGGATACCTCTGAGCAGACAAAACGCCAAAATTAGCACACACCAAGAAAACCCGCTATACGGTATATAGTCTCATCTAGTACTAAATTCCCTGACCCTGGGGTCATGAAATTCCCAATTTTAGAGGAGACAGTAATTATTAACTCAACTATGCACTTGGTTAGTTTATTCAATTCCAGGAGAAGAAAAAAAAATTTCAAAGAAATAATGCATTTTCACTATATAACCTATTAAGCCCGTAAATAGGACTAGAACCCCTGACCCTTGTGCCATGAATTTCACAATTTTGGTAAAGGAATCAATGCTGATTACAATCATACAACAGTTTTTGACTGTCTGATGTCAAGGAGTAAAGAAGAACATTTTAAGTAGTTTTGGCCTCACCCAAAGGCCACAGGGGGGGGGGGGGCAATGTTCATGAAATTTCCATTTTTTCCTCTTCCCTTAGATTGATTGATTGATTGTATGTTGTTTAAGTCCCTCTCGAGAATTTTTCACTCATATGGAGACGTCACCGTATGCCGGTGAAGGGCTTCAAATTTTGACCTTTACTCGGCACTCAGGGCCATTGAGCAGTGAGGGATCTTTATCGTGCCAACGCCTGCCGCTGACACGGGGCCTCGGTTTTTAAGGTCTCATCCGAAGGACCCGCAACTTTCACTTCAAAGTGCCGAGCGCATGGCGAAGGAACAGTTGCTACCAATGAACGAGCTACCTTGAACGGTCTTCCCCCTTAGATAATATATGCCAAAATTGGTTGAAATTGAATCAGTGGTTTCAGAGAAGAAATGATAATGTTCAAATATTAACACACGACGCAAGACGACGGACGAAAACGGATAGCAATAGTCAGGTGACCTAACAAGATGGAATGATATTTTTAATTTAGGGAAATTTTGAATGGAAGATGAAATTCAAACTCCCATTATAATTACAAAAAATCGTAAACCTTAATGGTTTTCTATACAGAATCTTAAAAAAATATTAGATACAAACTCATATCTTAGTCTATATAGAATTAGGAAAAGAGATATGATAGTTATCTTTCTGCATTATGGAAGAAGAAACAATAATACAGTGTACATGTTTTATAGCAGTGACAATGTACAGACCCTACTCAACAGTTTTGATATATATTCTGAGCAAAGTATAGGAATTTAACATTTATTTACAAAGCTGAAAGTTATTATTTTTTTTTTTGAGATTTCTAGTAAAAAAAAAAGATGTTCATAACATACTGGCCTTATGAATAAAAAATTAGATATATACAATGAGATGTTAAGAAAAGAATAATAGATGTCAGACTTTGAATATCACATATTACTTCTTCATGAAACACAAAGATACTTAATTAGCATAAAAGAAATTTTGACAGAGAGTTTTTTTTTTTTACACAAACTGAAATCAGTTGAATAAATTGTTTTTATTAAATGTCATAAAATGAAATAGTCTTATTTATTATTCAAAGGATTTAACACGCCTATTCTCTCTCTCACTCTCGCTCGCTCTCTTTCTCTCTTACGCGCTCTCTCACAGTCTCTCCTTATAAAAAAAAAACAATCTGTAAAAATATCACATTTGTATGATGACCAATGCAAAATAAAGAATTAGATAAAAAAAAATTATCTGATACACAGTTAATCTTTCATGTTAATTAAACACGAGTCCTATTGACTTTATAGGTCACCAGAGAATCATGTAACAACTTTTCAGCAATTGAATGTGGTTCTTGTTTTTAACCAAAAGGTATGAAATTCACAAATTTGAAAGAGGTATAATTATCGTCATTATACACTTAGCATGCTTACTTTGGTTACTTAAAACCCAGAGGTAGACCAGAATAACAAAGAGATGATATATATATTTCCACACTATAACCACCAGTTGTGCACCCCAACCCATCCCATACCAACCACTGACCCTGGGGCCACATATTTCAAAAGAATGTAGACGTACAAGGCAAGGACAATCCCCCGCTCTAAGAAAAGACATCTCACAATTCTTAAAGTTATATTTTTCAAAATTATATTGTTTATATCATCTTTACACATTTAATTCTGTATTTTACTCTTTAATATTTTATTAATAATTTATTTTTCACTCATTTTTTTAAAGATACGTTAAAACAAAAAAGGAAAAAAGCTTCAAGTATGATTTGGACCCTCTCCATTGCTCAGGGCTTAGTCCAAGGCCGAATAGGTATATGCAATGTCAACATTTGTCAGTGTGATTTAAATGAAAGGTTTTGTCGAAGCGTAATTTTATAAATGTTCAATTTTCATAGAATTGGTTCAGATTCCATTTTTTTGGACGAATGATATAGATTTCGCATTTACTTTTCTACATTGAAGCGTTAACGAAGAATGGAGACTTGACCGATTCATGTTCAAAATTCATTTTTTATAGTTCTAGTGAACCCATTTTCCAGTAAATATGCATAATTGTCAACTTTGAAATAAAGTTTATCAAATAATAAGTCGTTCAGTAAAATAAATTGATAATATGTTTTGAACATGACATAACTGAGAACATAATTTTAGAAAAATATAAATTTTCTGTGAATTTTGAAAATCGAGAAACATTTTGTCTCAGAGCGGGGGATTGTCCACTTTTTATACACCCTCTTTCTTTAGAAATTTTATTTCATCATAAATGGTTAATTATTACCAAAGAGCATATATCAGGGCATTAATTCATTATCAGACAAAGGGCCCCCAAACCCTGCTACCCCTATCCAGGGGACCTTAACCGTTTTAAAAAGAGGCACCTTTCGTCGTCATAAATATGTAAATGGATCATTGCCTTACTTACCAGGAGCTAAGAAAAATATTTCCAGAGAAGTCATGTATCTTAACTATATTATCATTAGAACCCCGGCTTAACGCCAGAGCCCTTGACCCAGGGGCCCTGTAAATCACAAATCGGTAAGAACCACCCTTCCTCGTCATAGCTATATACATGTATGTACCTCTTCATTGCTATATATGTACATTCATTGTAGTTAATTTAATGCCTAAGAGAAGAGGAAAATACTTTTAAAGAGTTAAGGTAATTTCACTATATAATCAATAGAGCCCCACATTAATATCAATTTCACTTTATAAAATCTATTTAGCCCCACCCAAACACTAGAATCTCTGATTTTAAGGCCAAGAATTCCACAATGCTGGTAGAGGACTCAATGCTGATAACAATCATGCCAACAGTTTCACTGCTTCATGTTCAGGAGTAAAGAAGAAGATTTTTAAGGATTGCATTAATTCTTGTGGTTTTGGCAGCTCCCCTCAGCCCCAAGGTAGAAGGAACAATGAAATTCACAATGTTTGTTTCCCTGTACCCATAAATGTGTTGTGTCAAATTTGGTTTAAATCGGTTGTTCGGTTGCAGAGAAGAAGCTGAAAATATTCAAATGTTAACACACAACGAACAAAAACAGATGGCAAAAGGTCAACTGAGTCTACTCAGGTGACCTAAAAAGGTCATTCTGATGTAAATATATGAGAAAGTAGCGGATTCATAACATCCTCTATTCATTTACCTGATACACAGCTATTTTAATTCATACATATAATAATGTTTCAATATATGCACTGTAACCTTAAACAATTTACTTTCCAAATATTTTCTTCGACATGCATGCAATATGATCACTCAATGTTACATATGCACATTAGTTGACTTTCTAAATAAAGTAACAGAAAACAATATGTTCATATTTATGATCAGTGCTTATTTAATTTGAAAATAATAAGTTGAAAAAAAGTCATATCTCTTAACTAGTATCTTATTATTTGAAAAAAAAATTAGTTTTGAACTGGAATATCACTACTTTATCTTTACAAAGCAATACACATTTTACTTTTCTTGTATCAAAGAAAAAGTTCAGAATTACACTCTTAATTCGACGCGTGATTTATTTAAGCCCCTCTACTGCTGCTATCACAACATCCACAATTTTATGTTGAATTTCCTTTTTTATCTTTTCTATAAAAGCATTTTCATCTTCCATTCTCAAGGTTATTTTTTGGATTCTTTTGAGGTCATCCAAATACTTCTTTCCAGTAAAAGTTTCCAATCTTTGGCAGGTATCTGAGATAATGGACCAGGTTTTCTGGAATTCTGACTTTGATATGGAGGCTGAGCTAACATGTGCAGTCAAACCATTCCGGATTGACCTAATTCTCTCGACATCATCACCCACGGTCACTTCTCCTGCTGCAGGCTCGTCTCCCCATTTTCCTTTCGTTGGTTTAGGAACCTTTTTACAAATGTTTCTGATCAATGTGTATGTTAACGAGATATCAAAATTTTTATATCCAGAATGTTTAGCATCCTGCAGGATATGCTCTTGTTCTGGGCGCAATCTTTTAAAAACAGATGATGCTTTGACTTTGTTCTCAATGTCGGAAGGTGGCACCTCCATCTCCAGTATATCTCTGTATGCATGATTTAACACATCGTTTGTTGCCATTCCGAGTTTTGCAAATCTAGATTGGTCCCCCAGGCCTTGTCCTGAGGCGATTGGAGTTGTGGAAGCGCTAGTCTTCATCTGAAAAAAAGTTTTTTTTTCATTTTAATTTGAACTCATTAGCAAAAAATAAAATTAGAAGAAGAAAATATCATGGAGAAATAAGTCAAAATCTACAAAGAATATTGACCTGGAAAATCATATGATAACGGACAGCATGCATTATAGTTTGTTGACAATTTATTTGGTTATTATAAATTCCGTTTACATTACACTTGAAATTTTGTGTTTTCTTCTCCATAATACATTTAACTATATTATAGAATTTTGGAATCAATAGTATTTTTATATTTTGTTTACCTTGTTAACTCCATAAGATTTTAATATTTTCAATTAGTTAATTGACTACTTGTTTTTTGTCTTGACCAAATTTTAACCAAATAAAGGAAGAGCATCATGGTACATATACATCAAAATCGAAAATAATTCATTCGATACACATTTCAAACCTATTATTTCAAACTTTGAATTTATTCTATCTCGCAGATCATATATGTTTCATTTCAGTATCTAAAGACAACATTTCACACTACCTGTTTCCAGTATTTGAGGATTTCTGTCGAGTCAATATTGTGCTTTTTCTCCACAGGACAGGAAGGGCACAGAAGAGTCGGCTCTGTTAACTCAGATTCCTTGATCACGTGACTTTTTTTACTGTCACAAAAGCCGATGGGTTTGCATTTAAAGCCAATTTGGAATTTCAAGTTTCTTTGAAATGTAGAGGACAGAGTGTGCAATTCATCTTCAATTTTCTCTCTTATCTTGATACATGTGGGTATATCAACTTCTCCCTCAATTACGTACACCTGCAACTGAATTTCTGATTGGGTCATTCCAAGCAGAACACAGTGTTTCTCGAACAGAAACACAGCCGCTGTCTGGTAAATGCATGGTTGTTCTTTTCCTTCTTTATTTACTTTGACAATTTTCCATCGAAATTGCACGCAACTTGCAACAAGACGCTGAAAAATTCCAGCAGGAAGAACATCAAACATGTAGCAGAGGATGGATGAGGCAGGGTAGGATGAAAAACTGCGTAAAGGAAACGGTCTTTTGTTCATACAGGGAACATACCAATTGTTGTCTTCTATTTTAGCCAAGAGTCCAAGCTTTTCCATGTAGCGCATGATATCATCTTTGTGTTCAAGGTACCCATTGTTGTTCATTTCCCATATCGCAGACAGCAGTGTGTCACTGAGTTCTCCTGTTTCATTAAATTTGTCCCATTGTGAGGCAAGCTTAAATAGATCCTCTGCTGCATGATTTTTATCGGTGATGACATTTTTGAATGCATCTGCAAACCATTGAACATCAAGAATTATGATTTCTCTGAGGGATTCTTGGTCAAAGTGTAAAATTTCTCTGATGTCATGGAAAAACTGCAGCATGGTGTTAATATCTTCTTGTGTTCCCAACTTCAATTCTTGTGGCAATGCTTCATTGAAAGCCAAAAGTGTCTCTTTGTTGATGATTTTAGGGTTTTTCTTTTCCTGGAAGAATTTTTCAAACAATGCCCAGGAGTGCGGAAGTTTTTCACCCCAGTGATCAAGTTTTTGGACAACATCAACAACTGACAGCTTGATTTTTTCAATACATTCATTCTCGTGGAATCCAACAGCAAACATCCTTTTCCTGTCAAAATGCCTTTGCAGAAACGCATCCTTTGTTTCCAAGCTCGTCCATATTTCACGGAAAAACTTTTCTTTCTCCTGGTAAAAAAGAGTAATTGGGTATTAAAGTATTAGGCTAGCAGTCTATGTAAATATGAAATACTACCTTAAACAAACTAAAAATAGGTCCATGTGTGGGTGGATTGTGGGTGATCAGTATGTTCATGATTAATAATTATATTATATTTTTAAGAAGAATTCCATTTGTCCTAATATATGCATTTCTAAATATAATGTCGACAGGTAAATTTTAGTCCTACTGAGCTTAAACACATTAATGCGCTTTGGGATTATGATTTAAACATGTCTGAATCTCAAGCTACCTAAGCAAGCTAAGTAATGCTGCAATTTTAATATGATTATTAATATCATTGCTTTTCTTGAAAAGATTTTTTATATTTATCTTTGAAGCGAGCACAGCAAGGCGGTGCGAAGCGCCGTTCGTGTAGCGAGCTCAAAAGACTAACGTGTATAAACGGAGAAAATTCGGGTTGAAATCTACACATTGTTTCAAAAAGTCCACGTGAAAAAATTCCAAACTCCAAATAATAAAGGCCTTTGCGGTGCATAGCAACATGGCGGCTTAAACATAGCAACAACTTACTTTAAAAAAAAATAAAAACAACAATTTAATGCAATCTACAGGCAACAAAACTATCGTTACCCTATATGTAATTCAACATTTTATCTTACGTCATACTTTCGTCATTTCATCTGTTTGGGTATTTCCGATTTTTGTCGGAAACTTCCGAGAAATTCGGAATCTCAATCTAGATACTTGGGAAGTGATTTCTTTTTAGTTTATTAGTTTACTGTCAGAGCCCTCAAAACGGAAGCCGTGGTGATAACATCTACACCCTATGAAATAGTGCAGAAATTGTTTTGATCAAAATATAATCATTCTGTATCAAACTGAACAAAGTGATATGAACTTTTTCTAAATCAAATAAATGAAGCCTTTTGTAAATGTAAACTCAAAATATTAATTGTTAAACACACTAGTAATCAGAGTATTCTCCTGCACAGTATTACGACTGCACACGCATCATCCCTTGTTTATTTCCGGAAAAAATATTAATTCAGACCAGGTGAAATTCGGACAGTTAAAAAAAGTTTCTAGACTTAGCAATTCTTGAAATTTCTACTTCAAATTAAATGAAAAACGCGAATTTATATTATTCACAGTTTTGTATTAAGTATTAAGTGTATGTTAATTAAAAAAAATAAAAACTCGTTAAATAAATCACATTTGTGAAATCAAGCATGAAAATCATTTTGACCCCGTCTTTCAGTACTGTCTCAGTACTTTGATTATTGTTTTGTTTTAGAACATTTTTTCTTGAATGATGCTGTACATGAGAAGGTTAAAGATGGTGCATAGCTGCGCTCGCCCCAACGGTTGCACCGTAAAACATATTTATTTGTTTAAAGACAAGAATGCCTATTCATCACATGTGCAAAGAAGCTAGGAAAAACAACGCAATGCAGTTCAGTATTAAACAAGATGTGTTTGTGAAACACTGATGCCCCCGTATGGCAACACAGCAAAGATTAAAATTTTCTTTAATGCAAATCTAATATACTGGTACCAAAAGTAGGGTATTCTCACTGGGAATACAATTGTGAAATATGAAAATAGGCCATAATAATTTTAAATTTTTTTTCATAAGAACAGAAAGGAACTTTTGACCTTGACCTAGGAGAATTTGTTCTTATGAAAAAATTACTGAATTTTAACCCCCCGGGGGTCATGATTTGAAGAAATTAGAATATACACTACCTGAGTATGATTCAATATAAATATCACTAACCATGGCTTTGAAGTACTTGAAAAGAAGATTTTAAAAGGTTTCCCTATATATCCTTATGTAAAATTTTGGTCGGCCATTTTGGCCCCACCCAAACCGTGGAGGGTCATCATTTGAACAAACTTGAATCTACACTACCTGGGGATGATTCAACATGAGTTTCATCTTTCCTAGCCCAGTGGTTCTTGAGTAGAAGATTTTTAAAGATTTTTCCTATATATTCCTATGTAAAACTTTGGTCGGCCACTTTGGCCCCACCCTAACCCCTATGACATGATTTGAACAAACTTGAATCTTCACTAGCTGAGGATGATTCCACATGAGTTCCATCTTTCCTGGCCCAGTGGTTCTTCAGAAGAAGATTTTTAAAGATTTTTTCCTATATATTCCTATGTAAAACTTTGGTCGGCCATTTTGGCCCCACCCTACCCCAGTGGGTCAGGATTTGAATAAACTTCAATCTACAATATCTGAGGATGATTCCACATGAGTTTAATCTTTCCTGGCCCAGTGGTTCTTGAGAAGAAGATTTATTTTGAAATGCCATTTATTTTTCTCTAATTCATAATTATCTCCCCTTGGAAAGGGACGTGGCCCTTCATTTGAACAAACTTGAATCCCCATCTCCCAAGGATACTTTGTCCCAAGTTTGGTTGAAATTGGCCCAGCGGTTCTTGAGAAGAAGTCGAAAATGTGAAAAGTTTAGAGACAGACGGACAGACAGACAGACAGACAGACAGACAGACAGCGATCAAAAAAGCTCACTTGAGCATGGGCTCAGGTGAGCTAAAATGCTTATTTGCTCCTTCGGCATATAAGAGCTAAACAAGCTTTCACACTTCTCTCAGATACCTCCTTTGTCTTTTGTTCAGCATGAGTGCCCACCATTAAAACAGGAGCCTTTTCACTGCTGTATTGATGAATGGACTTTGTCCAGAATGTGAGATAATCTGAATAAAACTAGAACTGTCCAATAGGGACAAATACCCCCGCTGGGTTTTTCAGAGTACTTAGTGCCAATTCAGAAATATTTTATGGATCTAGTAAGATGTGTTCACCATTGTCTAATAAAGTGCCCCGCCACAGCATGATACGCCCGTCATATATTGTTCAATAATCATAAATTGGTTAGGGTGCAAGAAAATCAAGTACCGGGGTAACCTTGATTAACAGATTGACACAGATTTCAATGATCTAATTTCCATTTCTTATCATGTTTAAAATATTGTACATACATCTCTAAGAGACTTACAGTGTAGGGATTAATTATAACTAATAATACATCATATAATTCTAAACTGGCTGTGTTAGAGCTTAACAAATATCTATCTGCAGCTTTAAATTGTTTATTGCATATCTTATGAAATAGTGGAAATGCTACAGTCTAATAAAAAAAAATCAAAAATTAATCATTCTTTAGACTATAAAATTCTAAGTGAGACATGACTGCAATTTGTTGCAAATATATAAAAATTGTAATGTATTTTTTTTTCAATGAACACATTGAATTATAATGAATTTTAATTATATTATACAATACTAATTCAGTTTTAATCATACACTAAAACATCAATTGTTTTAATTACATTTCACCAATTGAAAGATCTTTATCTGGACTACAGCCATCAAGAACTCTTAATTAACACAAGCAACTATAAGGCCATTTCTTTTTGCCCAACTCCCAAGAGATAAATTAAGATAGCACTACATCATTACATGATCAGATCTAGAGACGCTCTTGCCAGTTAACTCCCGACAATAAACTCATTAATTTCTCTCTAATTTGACATGCAAATTTCTGCTATCAAAATTCTCCTTGACCAGTGCTTGATAATTATGCTCATGGGACAAACTGAATTCCTCCCAAAACATTAACATTTGTTACAGAATTTGCTGTAAAGTATATGATGAAAAAATAAGTTTTTACTTAGTTTAGCATTTTTTAAAAAGGATACAACTATATTTTTACATTTTTTAGGATTATGAAATTTAAAATTTTAAAGACTTAGTTTTTTTAAAAAAAAAATCACTTAAATTAAAGGTCACAGTGACCTTGAAATAGGTCGTGGCACACCTTCTACCCAAGATGCATAAATTGTCCAAGTTTGATGATTATAAGTCTAATAGTTTTCTACTTATGAGCCAAACAAATCACAAAATAAAAAAGAAAAAAGCCTGTAAAATGCAGAAAAATCATCCAATCATGATGAAAATACCAGGAGCACACCCTTATATGGTGAATAATAAGTGTATAAATTTTCAGACAAATCCATCCAACAGTTTCTGAGAAACGGTCCGGACAAAATCTTGTCTACAGACGGACGGACAGACGGACAGACGGACATGGTGATTCCAATATACCCCCCTAAACTTCGTTTGCGGGGGTATAATAAAGATGAACAGTTACACAACTATTCTGCTCGTCCAATTTAGTCCAACCCTACACACTTGACTTAATCATTTAAAGAAAACTGAAAGTTCACTTATAAGCGGTTTAAATAAGATTGTTCTTATTTATTCCTATGTAAAACTTTGATCATCCCTTGTGGCCCCACCCTATTTAAAGTTTCCCGTATATTCTTATGCAATATTTTGATCACACAATGTGGCCCAGCCCTTCCCCAAGGGTCATTATTTGAACAAATTTGTATCTAAACTATCTCACTATCTCACAGGAATTCCATAAAATGTTAATATTTTCAAACACAGCTTTTTTAAGGTCAAGATATAGTCAATGAAAAGTGCCTAAAGATTCTTTAATGATGCTTTACAAGGTAAGAGTGGATAAATGAGGTGTTACGGGGCATAATTTTTGTAAATAAACAAGATGCAAAAATCACATTTTCAACTGTCATTTTCAATGAATAATTAAGAAATTCATACATGAATATGGAAATTTTTTTCTGTATCAGATGAAGAAAATGTATCCAGATTAACTACAGTCTCTCGGAAAACGGTTATTTGTATGTTTTTGGTATCTTTTTTAAAGTAAGTCAAGTTTGATATAGGTATCAGGACTACTTTTCATGAGATTTCTTATTACATTCCATGAAAACACTTGATTTTCTACATAATTCTATTGGTTCCGTAAAGTACGGGAAAAAGAAAGTTTAAAGTAATAATGACGTCATAATAGATATAGCAACAGAAAGTCTGAAGACATTTGCTAGATGTGAACCTTAAGAAGATTTTTAAATGATTCCATTAATTTTCAAGACATCATACATGTAAGTATCCCCCTTGGAGGATGTGACCATTCATTTGTACGAACTTGAATTCCCTTTACACAAGGAAACTTAAGTCTCCAGCATAATTATGCCATTCTTAAGATTGGTCTACCTGTTTATAATGAACAAGATGCCTAAGGGCCTTGTATCACTCTTCTGATAAATTGTACAATCTATCACGTCTATTAGAAGCCTTAAACTCTATAAGTATCATAAGACCCAAAATGCATCAAATGACAAAGGTTGATAATATTTAGCCAGTTAAGACTGAAAATATCATAATATAATTATAAAATACCATAAGTAGGTCACAGTGACCCAACTTTTAATTGAAATTTTCTGATGACTCAAGATACATTAATTGACAAAGATTGATGATTCTAAGCCGATGAGTACCTGAGATATTCAAAAGTAGGTCACCGTGACCTACTTCTTGGTCGACATTCTCCGATACCCTAAGATGACTCAACTGACAAAGTTTGATGATTCCAAGCCAATAAGTACAAGATATAAGTAAATAAAGCCATCAAATGTCAAAAGTAGGTCACTGTGACCTACGTTTTGGTCAACGTTCTCCAAAAACCCAAGATGCCTAAACTGTCAAAGTTTGACGATTCCAAGCCAATAAGTACCTGAGATATTCAAAAGTAGGTCACCATGACCTACTTTTAATTCGACATTCTCCAATACCCTAAGATGACTCAACTTACAAAATTTGATGGTTCAGAGCCAATTAAAACCAGATATAGCTGATTATAGCCATACTAGAAATATGTCCATAGGACATGAATGCCCCGCCGAGGATATATTAGTTAAGCAACATGAAAATTTGTATATGTATAAAATTTGATCAGTTTGGTTCAGGTAGGTCTTATAGTTATAAGGGAATAAAATGTAGGTCAGATCAAGCATCCAAAGCAAGTCTGGTAGTGTCCATCCCTAGATGCATCATCTATGCAAGTTTGGTAAAGGTAAGGCTTAAAGTTACTTGGGAATGAAAATATAGGTCAGATCCAGCATCCGAAGCAAGTCTGGTAATGTCCATCCCTAGATGAATCATCCATGCAAGTTTGGTTCAGGTAGGGCTTATAGTTACTTGGGAATCAAAATATAGGTCAGATCCAGCATCCGAAGCAATTCTGATAGTGTCCATCCCTAGATGCATCATCCATGCAATTTTGGTTCAGGTAAGGCTTATAGTTACTTGGGAACAAAATATAGGTCAGATCCAGCATCCGAAGCAAGTCTTGTAGTATCCATCCGTAGATGCATCATCCATGCAAGTGTGGTTCAGGTAGGGCTTATAGTTACTTTGGAATCAAAATGTAGGTCAGATCCAGCATCCGAAGCAAATCTGATAGTGTCCATCCCTAGATGCATCATCCATGCAATTTTAGTTCAGGTAGGGCTTATAGTTACTTGGGAACAAAATATAGGTCAGATCCAGCATCCGAAGCAAGTCTTGTAGTATCCATCCGTAGATGCATCATCCATGCAAGTGTGGTTTAGGTAGGGGTTATAGTTACTTTGGAATCAAAATGTAGGTCAGATCCAGCATCCGAAGCAAGTCTGGTAGTGTTCATCCCTAGCTGCATTATTCGTGAAAGTTTGGTTTGGGTAGGGCTTATAGTTCCTTGGAAATGGACCTGCTCCAAAAACTTTAACCTGGTCACTCATCTGAAAATGTACGTCAGATCCAGCATCCGAAGCAAGTCTGGTAATGTCCATCTTTAGATGCATCATCCATGCAAGTTTGGTCCAAGTAGGGCTTATAGTTCCTTAGGAATGGACCGACTCAAAAAACTTTAACCTGGTCACTCATCTGGAAAATGTAGGTCACATCCAGCATCCGAAGCATGTTTGGTATTGTTCATCACTAGATGCATCATTCGGGCTAGTTTGTATCTGACAACATGTGAAGTTTGATAGCACCATCTTGAATGATATGTATAAAACTGAGCTAAACACTAATTCATAAATTTAAGAATTGAGGTCAAGGTCAAAGGAAAGGTCAAGGTCAAAAAAATGTTGATGCAGTTGCATAGCTCTCATCAATATCTATCAGCATATGAAGTTTGATGAAAATATTCTGTGAAACTTAACTTTGCACATAGCTAAACAAAAAGTGTGATGGAAGACAGAAGGATGGAAAACAGACATGACAAACACTATATGCCCCGGCCATATTCATGGCGGGGCATAAAAATGTCAAAAGTAGGTCACGGTGACTTAATTTTTGGTCGTCACTTTCCGAAAACTCAAGATGCCTAAATTAACAAAATTGGATGATTCTAAGCTAATAAGTATCCGAGATATTCAAAAGTAGGTCACCAAGACCTACATTTTGATCAACATTCTCAGAATACCCAAGATGCCTCAACTGACAAAGTCTGATTATTCTTAGCCAATAAGTGCCTGAGATACTTAAATATCGCCATCAAATGTCAAAAGTAGGTCATTGTGACCTACTTTTTTGTCGGCAATCTTCAAAACGCAAGATGCATCAATTGACGAAATTTGATGATTTTACGTCAATAAGTACCAGGGTACTTAAATATAACCACAAAACCGCAAAAGTAGGTCACAGTGACCTAATTTTTGGTCGTCACTTTCCGACAACCCAGGATGCATCAACTGACAAAGTTTGATGAGTCTAGGCCAATAAGTAACGGAGATACTTAAATAGAGCCATAAAATGTCAAAAGAAGGTCACTGTGACCTACTTTTTGGTTGCTCTCTGAAAACCCAAAAGGCATCGACTCAAAAAATTTGATGATTCTTAGTCAATAAATACCTAAGATACTTAAAAAAGGCCATTAAATGTTGAAAGTAGGTCATCGTGACCTACGTTTTTACTGACATTTTTCAAAGTCCAAAGATGCATCTACTGACTAAGTTTAATGATTGTAGGTCTGAAGGTAATCAAAATATGCCTTTTAAACAATTTGAAAACAAATGCCTGCAAAATTCAAAAAGTAGGTCACAGTGACCTCCTTTTTCATAAAAATGTTTTAAGGTTCCAAGATGCATAACTTACAAGATTTGATGATACTAAACCTCTCAGTGTCTCAAATAATGGGATTAAATGTTTAAGAAAGATTAGTCATAAAGTTCAAAAAGTAGGGTCACGGTGACCTACTTTTAAGTTGACGTTGTTTGAAGACCCAAGATACATCAACAGACAAAGTTTGATGATCATAGACCTTAAAGTGCCCAAAATATGCCTTCAAATCATATTGAAAACAAATGCCCACAAACTGTAAAAAGTAGTTCACCGTGACCTACTTTTGAGTTAACATGATGTGAAGTCCTAAGATGCATCAACTTACAAGATGTGATTATCCTAGTCCTGATAGTAAGCAAAATATATTAAACGTTTGTATTAATTGTAAATTTAGGTCAACTTTGAAGTGACCTTGAGACCACGCCCTTTGCCCCAGGGTAACTCCTCGTGCAAATTTTAAATTTTGACATATCCTGATCTTTGTGTATAAGTTTGGTGAAAATCTGCCCGATGGTTCTGGTGAAGATTTTTTAGCAACCAGTACTTTTGATTTTGTTTTCCTGATTATCACCCCTTGTTTAAGGGTCCCAACCCTTATTTTAATACAAATGGTAGAACTAAGGCCAATTTGACACTGATTGGTCAAGGGGTTCTTGAGTTATGGCCCATATTCTAAAAAAATTAACGCACACCGCACGAATGGCCATAGCATTAGCTCTTTGAACCTTTGATATGGAGATAAGTATGAGTATTCAAGATCAAAAGTCCACGAAAGAATACAAAAAAGGAGCAAAGCAAACATGGACCTCCAAAACATCAGAACTGGTGTCATGGAGGACTGAACATTCCATGCCCATAAGTCATACCCGCCGAGTGCTCCTTGTGATGATCGGGAAATTAGGGAATATCAATTGCCAATTCAGTGTATAAATATGGACTAACAATTAGTGAAAAACTAATCAGTTTTTGGACTCAATTATAAATTGTTTTAGCTGACAAGGTTATTGTATCTGCCATAGAACTTATGAAATTATGACTTCAAATGAGACTGCTTATCAATTATAAAATTAAGCAGAAAGTATTGCATGCTTAAAATACAATGTCATGTGCTTCAATAGAAACAAGACAAATGCATATAATAAACACTTATCATGTAATGAAAACATACCTTTATGTGTCCACCCTTCGTAAATTGAACCTTCCTGGCTACAGACTTCTTTTCCAACCTTATCATCAAACTTCTTCTCCATATTCAGCACCAGAATGAAGAAAGCACGAGGACTAAGAAATATCTGGTGTGAGGCATAATATGAACACTGCCCTGCAAAGTCCACCATAGTTATTTTTTTCTCTGGATCACCCGATACATCTTTGGAAACTCGTAAAATTCCTGATATTTCTGATTTCTCAGGAACATTTTGTCTGCCGTCTTCAACTATTTCCTTTTCCAGGAAGGCAGCAGCTTCATTTCCTTTACGTGATTCAGCCGACTTCAAGCTCTCATGTGTCATTTCTTCATCACTGGACGATTCTTTATCACTTGTTCTACTGCCTGTCTCCTTTTGATATCCTTTCTCTTCAACATTCAACTTTTTCATGTCACCAAATAAAACTGCAGGCTGTTCTGAAATACTCTTTTGTTCGCTTGATTCATCAATTTTAACTTTAAAGCGTTGGTTTTGGCTTGATGAGTTTACTGCAAAACAAAAAATATATATTTGATTTTTTTCTTTTTAATCATTCTATTAATTTCTTTGAATTACAAACATAAGTTTTGAACATCACTTGTTTAGCTGATCCAACTTTTTTCATGAAATTTAGAACAAGTCAGGCATGAAGGTCATCTCTCTCTCTCTCTCTCTATGTACTTGAATTAATTAAAAGAGTTGTTCAAGTTTATAATGGAATTATGATAAGTTTAATTTATTCAATGACCTTGGTTTAAGTTCAAGGTCATGATTCAGCTCATTCGAATCTTTGCTAAAACTAGACATTCAAAGTTTTTATGTCACGAATTTAAATAAAAACTTGGAAAAATAATTGATCTTTTTTTATCTTTTCATCTTTTGCTTACATTTGACCTTCTGGTCTTTTACCAGAATCACACATACATGCGTAAGCAATCTTTATGCCAAGTTTTAGGTAAATCTTGAACTCTTCTACTGTGTTTTTTTTTTCATGCGCCCGCATCGATAGATTTGGGGCATATATTATTTTTGTCCTGTCTGTCTAGACAGTTTGTCTGCAAAATTTAACCTTAGCCATAACTTTTGAACTATGAAAGACAGAGACTTCATATTTGGTATGCATGCTTCACTTATTTAGCTCTTCAGATGACACAAGGTCAATGACATTCTCACATTCAATGAGACCTATATGCTAAAAATAGTTTTTTGTCTGCAAACTTTAACCTGCACCATAACTTTTGAACCACGAAAGATAGAATTTTCACATAAAGTTGGTATGCATATTTCACTTATTGAGTTCTTTCAAATGACACCAAAGTTACCTTCGTTGTAACCTTTATAAATGCTAAAATACATGTAGCTTTCTTGAATATTTACTATATAAATATTTGAACCATGAAAGATAGAGACATCATATTTAATATGCATACTCCTAAGTTCCTTCAAATTACACCAAGGGCAATGACCATTATGACCTTGACAGTGACCTTTATTCTAAAAATAGTCTTTTTGTACCTTTGCCATAGGATATATAGACTTCATATTTCGTTTGCACACTCCACTAAGTAAGTTTTTTCAAATGGCATCAAGGTCGTTCACTCTGACCTTAACTCTGACCTGTATGCTTAAAATAGCCTTGTCGTACTTTCGCCTTAATTTTTGAACCTTAAGAGATAAAGATTGCATATTTGGTATTTTGGTATGCAAACTTCACTAAATTAGTTCTTTCAAATGGCACCAAGGGCAATGACTGTGACCTTGACTGTGACCAATGTGCTAAAAATAGCTTTTTCGAACTTTGTTGTTGCTGGGCGTATAGTGTTTCACAAACATATTTTGTTCAATATAATCTAGACAATCACATAGACCCTACAGTATATTTTTCTACAGAGTAACTGTAAAGTTTGCTTGAAAATTCTATGTGTTACTGTCATGACATACCATTCTAAGTAAGAGTGCTTGTAACACATGCAATATACCATGTCTTTATTATAATACGTTATTTGGAAAATTTCATCTGATCTGATTAAACCAGAAGTCTCTGTCGAGACTGAAGCTCTACTGGTTTGTACTTATAGCAAAGGAAGAGAAGAGTAGCAGTTGGGAATTGAAACTTTACAACAGCAATAAACAGTCAGGGGCATAACTCAAACAAGTTATTTTCAAAAATAACTCAAATGAGTTATTTTACATTATTTCACACGCACAATTTTTTTTTAAAAATAACTTACATAAGTTATTTTTATATCCTACTTGAACATTGATTTCTTGGAAATTTCGTGTTTCCTGCCAATTTGCATTGTATTTTGGGATTCCATTATGTAATACTAGATAAAGTTCACCGACTCCAATGGAGAATTGGTGAGGAGGTGGAGATAAACAGCATTTTACTCCTTATTTTGTGGTTTTATCCCATGGTGTATATGTCCAAATTTAATCATTGAATAAAAAAATTCCCCACTTTTCCCAAGACTTTGAACACTTTTTCTGCATTGAGCAAGGTTTATATTTAGTCAACAATTTGTTTTTGTCTTGGTGCACGAGCAAAATCCTTTGGTGCACGGGGTGTGAAGTTAGGGAGGAATGACAAACAAGAGGCCCAGGGGCCACAGCGCTCACCTGAGCACATCAGCACATCACACAAGATTTTTCCTATATATTCCTATGTAAAACTAGGGTCGGCCAATTTGGCCCCACGTTTGCCCCAGGGGTCATGATTTGAACAAACTTGAATCTACACTACCTGAGGATGATTCCACATGAGTTTCATCTTTCCTGTCCTTGTGGTTCTGGAGATGAAGATATTTTAAGATTTTTCATTATATTTCTATGTAAAACTAGGGTCGGCCATTTTGGCCCCACCCTTGCCCGGGGGGTCATTATTTGAACAAATTTGAATCTACACTACCTGAGGATGATTTCACATGAGTTTCATCTTTCCTGGCCCAGTGGTTCTGGAGAAGAAGATTTTTAAAGATTTTTCCATTATATTCCAATGTAAAACTTGGATCGGCCATTTTGGCCCCGACTTTGCCCCGGGGGTCATGATTTGAACAAACTTAAATCTGCTTTACCTGAGGATGATTCCACATGAGTTTCATTTTTTTTGGCCCAGAGGTTATGGAGAAGAAGATTTTTAAAGATTTTTTCCGATATATTCCTATGTAAAACTTGGGTCGGCCATTTTGGCCCCACCCTAGCCCCGGGGATCATGATTTGAACAAACTTAAATCTGCTCTACCTGAGGATGATTCCACATGAGTTTCATCTTTCCTGGCCCAGTGGTTTTGGAGAAGAAGATTTTTAAAGATTTGTCCTATATATTCCTATGTAAAACTAGGGTCGGCCATTTTGGCCCCACCCTTGCCCCAGGGGTCATGATTTGAACAAACTTGAATCTACACTACCTGAAGATGATTTCACATGAGTTTCATCTTTCCTGGCCTAGTGGTTCTGGAGAAGAAGATTTTTAAAGATTTTTCCATTATATTCCTATGTAAAACTAGGGTCGGCCATTCTGGCCCCACCATTGCCCCGGGGGTCATGATTTGAACAAACTAGAATCTACACTACCTGAGGATGATTCCACATGAGTTTCATCTTTCCTGGCCCAGTGGTTCTGGAGATGAAGATATTTTAAGATTTTTCATTATATTCCAATGTAAAACTAGGGTCGGCCATTTTGGCCCCATCCTTGCCCCAGGGGTCATTATTTGAACAAATTTGAATCTACACTACCTGAGGATGATTCCACATGAGTTTCATCTTTCCTGGCCCAGTGGTTCTGGAGAAGAAGATTTTTAAAGATTTTTCCATTATATTCCTATGTAAAACTTGGGTCGGCCATTTTGGCCCCACCTTTGCCCCGGGGGTCATGATTTGAACAAACTTAAATCTTAAATCTGCTCTACCTGAGGATGATTCCACATGAGTTTCATTTTTCCTGGCCCAGTGGTTCTGGAGAAGAAGATTTTTAAAGATTTTTCCTATATATTCCTATGTAAAACTTGGGTCGGCCATTTTGGCCCCACCCTTGCCCCGGGGGTCATGATTTGAACAAACTTGAATCTACACTACCTGAGGATGATTCCACATGAGTTTCATCTTTCCTGGCCCAGCGGTTCTGGAGAAGAAGATTTTTTAAAAATGCCATTAATTTTTAACAAATTCATGATTATCTCCCCTTGGAAAAGGGCGTGGCCCTTCATCTGAACAAACTTGAATCTCCTTCATCCAAGGATACTTTGTGCCAAATTTGGTTGAAATTGGCCCAGTGGTTCTTGAGAAGAAGATGAAAATGTGAAAAGTTTACGACGACAACAACAACGACAACGACGACAAACAACAGACAAATTTTGATCAGAAAAGCTCACTTGAGCCTTCGGCTCAGGTGAGCTAAAAATAACTTAAATAAGTTATTTATTTATTAAAGCTATTTTGGAAAAATAACGTGTTTGAGTTATTAAGGTTGGAAAAAAGTAGGTCATAGCAAGGAGAAGTAACTCATTGAGACAAAAAAATAACTCATTTGAGTTATTTTTGAAAATAACTTGTTTAAGTTATGCCCCTGACTGATAAATAGAATAATGATCCTTGCTTAAGTCCCTTTAAACTAGTCTCAGAAACTGTATTTTGGGTAGCATTTTGAGAGTATTTTACAGAAATTTCTAATTTTAGTAACCAAGGCAATAATGTTCATCAAAATAAAAAAAAAATGATAAACAGGATTATGTATCTCAGTGTAGTCTACTTGTGTGCCAAGTTATAGTGAAATGACAGACCAAAACTGTAAGAAGAGTAGCATTTTGAAAAATTGTTTACAGACAGATGGACAGATAGATGGACGCCGGACGCATTACTATTGCATAAGCTCTTTTGGTCTCTGATTAGTAGAGTTAAAAATCATACCCTTGATTGTTTTTCCAGTTACATCAAATATGTCAGCCTGGACATCAATTCCCCTGGTTGACTTTGAACTTTCTAGGATTTCTTTCAGGTCGATGCCTTTTAGTCTTTCTAGTAAGGTTGACTTCCCACTACCTGCACACCCAATGATCATCCCAGAGGCGTGGTACATGGTTGTCTCCCCCTTCTTCAGATTTTCAATGAAATTCTTCACTGACTCTTCTCCTCTCATCAAAATCTGCATTGGTACACCAACTATAATAAAATAAATCATCTGTCATTGTATCACTGTTCTACTAGTTTGTACTAAAATTTCAAAGGCAAACAAGTGCAGTTTTACACACCTGATTTTTCTTAGTATTCTTTTTTATAAGCAAAGTTAATAATTTTGAAAAGTAGGTTAAACATGAAGGTCAGGGTCACAAGTTAAAAATAGTAACAAGCTCAGAAATATCTTGTTGTTGGCAATGCACAAAATTAAATATGAAAGAACTTTTTCTTCATTAACAAAAGTTATTTGGATAAATTGATAGTATTTGTTTATCAATTAGCCTGAAATATGCATTTATATTTAGTCTATGAAATTTATACACCAATGACTAAAGCTTAACACATTCTTTAAATAGAATCTTGGATCCAGATATCTAAATACAGGTCAAATTATGCCATTTAATTATTATACTGATTAGTTGATGAGTATCATGATGGTTCCAAATTTTGAGTGAGCTGAGTTACACAATGTTTTCATGGTCTTCGATATTGAATATTGTTTAATATCTACAAATCCTTCATTTTACACGGTATATACTTAGGGGAAGTTATAAAAGAAAGACTCACAATTTTTAAATACATCCTCATGTATTGTTGTATCCTGCCATGTTGGATGGATGAAAATATCCTCTCCTAGTTTTTCTATCAATTGTGTTGTTTGTTGTGGTGATAACCAGCAAAAGACTTCCCCCTCTTTCTTTGGATAAACCCATGACCTGCAGTACTCAGCGATGTTGTCTTTTTCTGCCGAAGTCAGAAAAATATCCACAAAATCTGGATTTTTAGCGAATCTAAAAAAACTGGTGTGTTTAAAGAAATCACAAGAAAACTCAACATTCACACTATCCTGTCTGAGTATTGGTTTGTACTTCTTTAAGTTGCTAAGATTGGACGGCTTCTTAATCTTCTTGAATTTGAAAACTTCAGCAACATCATTATACTTCTCTATCCAGAGTTGTTCTTCCAGATTTAATTTGTATGAAGGGCAAAGCAAAAGGCACATCAAAACTGCGTCTCCATCTACAAATAAACAGAAAGTCCCATGTACCACAACACTCACTTTAGTTTTGGCTGGAGAAAAAGCAAAAGAAATTAATTAAGTATTTAAAGTTAAAAAATACAAGTGATCCATATCTATCCCCCGAAATGGGAGGGGTTGAATAAACTCGCATTTACACTTCTTTAGAATGTTTTCATATTTTTTACTATCAGGAATCAACTCTACAGCAGATGCTCTACTATTTTCCAGCAAGGGTGTCCCAAAATTGGTTAAAATTTCAGAGAAGGAAAGAATTTTCAAATGCTAGCACAAGAGGCATGCTGGACATACACAAAAAAAGAAATATATTAAGTTCACCTGACTCAACTGATCTAATTGAAAGGTAAACTCTTATGACAGATTAGCTAAGGGGTGTCCACACTGTAGCTTGAACCTACAACCCTAAGATTTAAAATCCAACGCTCTACTGACTGAGTTAAAAGTTTAACCCACTAGCTGGTGTTAGTAGGAGCGTGGCCTCACTAATTACAGATATACAACACCAGGCCACTTTTAACTCTTACATTCTCAAAAATAAATGTCTAGATTTTTTAAATAAAACACATTCTGCATGCATCATTACAAACCTTTTCTCTTGTGAATTTCTCTGAATAATTTCTCAACATCTCTAACGTCATGTTTTTTATGATCACTAGAGTTCCTGATGCACTCCTGACACAAGGTGACGTCACACGGGATACAGAACTGGGATAAAGGATGGCTTGGATGTTTCCTGCATTTGAAATCCTCCAGAGGGAGACCTTTTAAGAAGAAAATAGGAATATGCACAAGATATTAAGACATAAATTTTAGTATTTCAGCATTATCATATAATTTCTATTTTCTTTGTATTCCTCCATATCAAGTGTAAGGCTGACATTATATTCAGATTTGAATACAATACACTTGTCAGGAACATTTCACTTATTTATTTTTTTTTTTTTACAATTCCATGTAGTGAAGTATGAAGTGTCAACTGCAATAAAATGATTACCTATTTGATTCATACACAAAAAGTTCCGAAAAGATTACACAACTTAGTTATAACCGCTATCAGTGAACACTTTATGTAATATACATGACGATGTCAACCCAGTACACTGTGTAGATTTACTGAACACCTGCTACAGAAATACACAACATTCCTAAACAGATATGGTGTTGATATACTGTAAAAATTTATGTATTATATTTGGCGTGTTCGATATTTGGCGGAAATTGAATTTTCAACAAGTTGGCGTAGATTTAATTTAGCGCTTTTTGAATACATGTGCTTTACATAAACCTTTATACACAAAGCATTTAGCGATGTACTTGATTTAGCGGAGGCTGCTTTCCGCGAAAGGCGCTAAAAAGAATACACAGCCAAATGTAATACGTTTACAGTATATGGTGTTGATATCAAAATCATGTCTTCTGTTTATAAAACTATGTAAAAATACTGTAGAGACTGAATTATTTTTTTCAAGAATGAAGTACAAAGTACTGAAAGAAATTGAAGAATGCCAATATATCAATCCCTTTTAAGAATTAGAATACCCCCTCCCTTTCATAGTCATACCCCTGATCGCTAAACCCCCCAACCCTCCCCCACCATACCCATTTAACAGTTGACTATTCCCTAGATTCCATACCTTACAATTTTAGTTACAAATAAACAGTTAAACAAACATTAAACCAAAACATTAAATTCCCTTCCATTCCTCATATTAGCAGCCTACTACATGATGTATACTATGAAGTTTAGGCCAAATAAAATTGAAATCTTGGTTCTCAGGCCCGCGCGCATCTGTTTTGAGGTAGCCGCATTGCCGATTTTATTGTATTTTTGATAAAATAAAAAGTTGATATTGCGGAGACCAATCCGGGAAAAAAATTTCCGACCTCATTTGCTTCGTAGTTTAGTATTCAAATAAGAATTAGAATACCCCCTCCCTTTCATAGTCATACCCCTGATCTCCAAATCCCCCAACCCTCCCCCACCATACCCGTTTAACAGTTGACTATTCCCTAGAATACCTTACAGTTTTAGTGACATGTATAAACAGTAAAACAAACATTAAACCACACCATTAAATACCCTTCCATTCCTTATATTAGCAGCCTACTACATTTATAAGTACTATAAAGTTTAGTGTACAATTATTATAATAATGTCAGCCCAGACTAAAGTTAAAATCAAAGCGGCACGTGTTCAAATAAATCAAAGTCAACAAAGCTTAAAACTTATCTTTCTAAGCCTAGAACACAAAAAAGTTATTTAAGGAATGAATTTAAAAGCAACCCAAGTTATACTGTAAAACCAGTTTATGCTTTTTAATTCATTCATTATAAATGATTTCATTTTAAATCTTCGAGAAAAGAAACCAAGGCAATTTCTTCCTTACAAATGCCTTTAAATTGTTCACATTAATTTAAAGATAAAGTCAAGCGCATTGATGGGTTTTACCTTTTTTGATGTAAGTTTTGGTGACATAGGCAAGTTAAGGCAACACAGATTATATGTACAATATAGATTATTTTTTATCAAAACAAATAACTTGTTAAAAACATATATTAATATTTTAAATAATGTATCTAGTTATAATTACATGTAAAATCATGAAAATACTTCATAATTCATAAATCCCCATCTTAGAAATAATTTTGTCTACTTGTTATCAAACTAAACTAAACATGTTGTGTTATTAAACTGAAAACAATTCGTGAAATGATTAAGTAATGGCTTTCCCAATAATTATCAAATTGTCTTTATCATATTGTGTACACACAGTATTGTAAAACAATTGAAATACATGTGATTAAAAGTGCTGAACAATAACTACATGTAACTACAATATTACTTACCAGTCAGAGAGTCTGTATCTACCACTCTGTATATGTTGACTGTGTTGTTGTTGACTGCCCCTGCCCACAGTAGATTAGTGACATCATCATAACACAGGCCCTGTGTTGTGTCTAACCCGTGTTGTGGTATCTGTATCTCTGTCAGATAGTGACCATCACTATCTAAAATCTGTACTGACTCGGTTCTCCAATCACACACCAGGATGTGTGACAGCGCGTCAGTACAGATTCCATGTGGTAATAGTGATGATCCTGATGTATGACCTGTGTAGGAGAATCGGTAATTACCGTCACGATCTGTCACCACTACAGCACGGTCAAAGTCAGAAACAATAACATCTCCATTGCGGTTTTCTGTGATGTAGTCAGGATATCCATACAGTTCCTGACCTGTGCTGTTGTCGTGCTGTATGGTCTGGATGTTTTCTCCTGTGGAGTTATACCGCTCTACCTTGCCTGTATATGGATAACGTCTATACATCCCGACCAGCAGGTCTCCAGTGGAGGGGGAGCTGTAGACACACTCTGGTCTCCATGGTGCTGTGTTGTACTTTATTATCGTAGTCTTTTCTTTGTTATCTGTAGACAGTTTAATGATGTTATAACTTCTGTCTATATAAATTAGATCACCGTTAGAATTCACCGTGTGTCCTCCCACAACACTATCTCTATCTGTCACGCGATCTAGTTCTTCTCCTCTGGTGTTTGTCAGTATAAGATTGCCTTTATGATCACTGATCCAGACCCGGTCTGATGTAACACGTGAAATGTGATGACACCGACTAACACCAGACACGGTGAGAGATTTTTGTAGCACTCCTCTATACATTATTGACAGCAGACATCTACCGGTATTTCTTTATCCTGATGTTTTATTACAGAATCCCATGTGGATTTCCTCTGTCAGGGAGATCTCTCTGTAAATTACAACATTGTAACAGAATTATCTACATCAGTTACACGTCTCTATTTATAATTGTAAGCATACTGGTATATCAATGTCTTAGTTTTAATAACATAAAGAATATTAAAAATATTAAATTAAGATACAGAAAAACATAAATACCTTTACACTGAGTACTGAATCCTTTACAAATCTCACTGTAAGCATATATCACTGTCTTAGTCTTAATAACATGAAGAATAAAATTGTATTAAGGGAAAGATAAATACAAATTCCTTTACACTGAGTACTTTTTTCTTTATCAGGATCTCTCTAGCAGGGTCCAACTGTTCACCATAAGTCTGATCTAAAAAATCAATATTGATAAATAATAACATTGTTGAAACTGAAGATTTAGATTTCTCAAGTTACAAGTATAATAATTTATCAACTGAAGACATTTTCAATGAAAAAAAACATTTATAACTAAAAACGATCTCGTTGCGAGCAACGAGAGGTCTTCCGTCCGATTCTGGAAAAAAAACTCGTAAAGTCGAGCTGAGAAGTGATTAAAAATTTTGGTCACAAATTGAATTCAGGTCGCCAGCGTGAAAATCCAATCCGCTTTTTTCCCCTTTTATCCCCAAAGGGCTAACCATTACGCTATTGGGAGTTCTGCTCTAAATGTACTTGTGAATACTTTTGTTACAGTACACCTGTCTAAGAATTATAAAAGACGGGCCAGTATTCATAATTTCGCGCCAAACGCCACATAAAATCTTCGCGCCTTTTCTTTGGACTGATCTATTAAATAGGTGTGATAGCTTCAATGATATTAAGAAAAAAGAACGTTCTAATAGCCTACATTTCGAGGTTTAGAAAATATATTTAACACACTGTACACATTCTATAATAAAGGTAACACGAAAGCAGTGAAATGAGTATAATTTAATTTTTTTTCTGTCTCAGAAGTGAACTATGCCGATTAGTTACACTTTCATAAAAAGGTTGAAATGTTTCGCCGAAAAACATGCCTCGCTCTACGACAGTCAAGGAATCAGATACCATTTATGTTCAATAACTTGATTCAGATCTTTGAGTAAAGAATGTTAATATAAACTCCATTAGATGATCTTATTAAAATGGTTTTCTTATTTTTGTCTTTTCTATTCGTTTTATATCACACAAGTGTGCATGGGAAAAACAGTCGTTATACGTTTTATACTTACTATATACATGCATCGATATTGTTTCTTGAAAAACTATAATTTATAACTATGATTTAAGATCTGTTTTTCCGTCTTGCAAAACAAATGATAATAGGTATCTCTCATTTGCACATTTAGTCTTTTCTTTTTCTACTTTGAGAACCAACCAAAACCAGTTACAGAAGACGTTTGAGAAGACCCTGGACTCAATCTTTAGTTTGACACAGAATTGTAACGTAATGCTTCGTGACCTATTAACGTGCAAACCATTAAGCTATTGGGAGCACTGCAACAGTACACCTGTCTAAGAATAATAAAAGGCGGGCCACTATTGATAATTTCGCGCCACAAGAGTAAATATTCGCGCCTTTTCTTTGGACTGATCTATTAAATAGGTGTTATAGCTTCAATGGAATTAAATAAATAAAACGTTCTTATCGCCTTTATTTTATTTCGACGTTAAGAAGGTATATTTAACACATTGTACACATTACATATCGTATCTAGCCCATTTAAACTAAAGCAGTGAAACGGAAATTAAGTTTTAAGATTGACACTAATTACAACGTACTACTAAGTGAAAGTACAAGTAGTTTTTTTTTACATTTCATGTATCCTTATGTCAGAATGGTTTAATCAAACGCTCAGCTGCCTCCATAAACCCCTTCTCGCGAAATGGCGGAGTCAACAGATACAGCCGCCATCTTGGGCCCGCTTCAAATTTTAAATATTAATATCTAGCGTTCAGATTAACCAATATTCAAACAACTTATATAGTAAGCATATGTAGAAGGGTCTCTATTAATATTCCAAAAATCAATAATAAATACTGGAAAACAAAAAAGTTAGAAAATAAGCTTTTTTCAATTCGCATCTCCTAACGACAGGAAGTATTGACGACGAACAAAAGGTCGCGTCCTGGATAGTATCTATCACGATCTATAATCCCTGAAAGTTTCACATTGATATCTTTAACCGTTCTTGAGATTAACTGCAGACAAAATCGCATTTTAAAATCAGAAAATTGTCCGTAACTTGGCACCAGAGAAAAATTTCAAAAAATCTCTTGGATAAAATAACTTCAGATAACAACACATTGTTCCAGCAAATTTCATGAAAATCCATCCAGTAGTCTTTGAGAAATCGCGTGCACAAAATTAGATGGTCAAAAAAATAATAAGAAGAAGAACTAGAAAAGAAACTCGTTGCGAGCAACGAGAGGTCTTCCGTCCGATTCTGAAAAAAACCCTGTAAAATCGAGCTGAAAAAGTAATTTGAAAAATTCGTACAGATGGGTGATTGAACCAGGGTTACCAGCAAGTATTTCCAACGCGTTACCTTTACTATATTGGGACCAATCTTCTAAATTTATTTGTATATATTTATGCAACAGTATATCTGTCTTGAAATTGTGAAAGGCTGGACACTAATCATAATTTCGCGCCAAACGGCACGTATAAATTTTCACGCATTCTTTGGAAAGTTCTATTAAAAAGGTATGATAGCTTCAATGAAATTAAAATAAGAACGTTCTTATAGCTTAAATTGTGAGTTTAAAAGTCAGTTAATACTTTCAATGTACGAGACATAAAACATATCGTTTATACGGAAGTAATACGAAAGCAGTGGAATATGGCTATGATTCTTTAACTTATTTCAATTTCCCAATTAGTTACACATTTATTAAAAAACTGAAACTGAAAAACGTGCCTCACCCAACGACGGTCAAGAATTTAAATACCATTTATGTTCAATAACTTGAATTAGATCTATTAGAAAACAAATTTTTACATAAACGTCATTAAACGATCTTTTGAAAAAATGGTTTACTTAATATTTTGTTCTTTTCTATTAGTTTGCATGGGAAAACAGTGACCGCGTTTTATACTCACTGAATATATTGTTTCTTGATAAAGTTATGCTTACATGTATATTAATCGTGATTCAAGAACTGTTGTTCCATGACGCAAAACAAAAGGTTGTATATATAGTATTTCATTTGTACATGTAGTCGTTTTCTACTTTGAGAACCATATAAAACCAAGGTGAGGAGATCTCGCATTAAAACTTCAGTTAAAACAGAATTGCAACGAAACTACGACGTGACAATCAAAGTTCTCTTTTACATTTTATTTATCCTTATGTTACTTTCGTTCAACCAAACGTTCAGCTGACTCAATAACCCCCTACGCGCTAAATGTCGGAGTTGAAAGAGACAGACGCCATTTTGGATACGCTTCGAATTTTCAAATGTTAATATCTAGAGTTTGAATTTATCAATTTACAAACAAATTATATATTAAGCCTAATTAGAAGAGTTTCTATTAAACATAATAAAATAATTCAAAAATATTGAAAAACAAAAAAGTTAAAAAATTCGACTTTTTAAATTTTCATCTGGAAACAACAGGAGGTACTGACGACGAACAAAAGGTCACGTCCTGGATAGTGAATATCACGATCTATAATCCCTGAAAGTTTCACATTAATATCTTTTACCGTTCTTGAGATTAACCACGGACAAAATGTTTTTTTAATTCAGGAAAAGGTCTGTAACTTGGCACCAGAAGCGAATTTCCACAAAATCTTTCGGATAAAATAACTGCAGATCACAACACATTGTTTCTGAGAATTTCGTGAAAATCCACCCAGTAGTCTTCGAGAAATCGCGTGCACAAAATTGGATGGTCAGGAAAATAATAATAACTAGAGCAAAGCTCGTTGCAAAGCAACGAGTAGGTCTTCCGTCCTATTTGACCGGAAGTAGCTTTCATTTTTAATAAAAATGAAACATAACGCCCAAAATGCTTTGAATCCTCTAAAGCTAAGTTAATTAATGCAAAAATTAGCCATTTTTTGCTACTTCCGGTTTGACCGGAAGTAAATACGACGGACGAAAAATTAATTTTTAAGCTTCCAGAGACATATGTTACCTAAAAGCTTGTCAAGAACGTCAAAAATATGCTTTTTTCGACTACTTCCGGTTTGGCCGGAAGTGACGACGCTAGATGTATTTTGACGACCCCAGTAGATTGAGCTTGATATTTTGAACAACTTTGCTTCTTTGACGTATAACAAATTCTCAATACTTTTTGAGATATAAGGGAAAAACTTTCGGCCCCTCTAGGCCCTTAGTTTTAGGGGCTAGCCAGTTTTTGGAGATATCAGTTGAACGATCGAGTAATTCTACACCCTTTTTGTTCTACATGTTTTAACAAAATATTTCAAGGTAAAAAGTTATCGTAGAAAGGGTGTTAAAAATTTTGAAATTCTTGATAGGAATATTTTCGGGCCATAGCGAGCGCCGGCGCTTCGTACTTCCGGTAGTTGTGATATACAAAAGGCACTTCTCCAAAGGTTGCTCTAGCATCCCTGAAAATTTCACACTTCTATCTTCAGTGGTTTTTGAGAACATTGCCGGATAAAGTGACCCTCTAAAAGTGACAAAATCGCAGAAATCTCCAAACCGGAAGTGACGTCATCAAAACAAAAAAATATATACCTAGATTTTTTGATGTTCTATCAGTCCTGAAAGTTTCATAAAAATCGATCAAGCCGTTTTTGAGAACTCGCGTGCACAAAATATGTAAGAAAAAAAAATAAAAACTGTGGAAAAGAAACCTAAGAATAACAGAAAGGTCTTCCGCTGAAGACGGAAGACCTTAATAAGAAGAAACAATAGAATCGCTATAAGGTCTTCCGTGAAGACGGAAGACCTTAATAAGAAACAATAGAATCGCTATAAGGTCTTCCGTGAAGACGGAAGACCTTAACTACAGTTTTTTTTTATATCTCAGGATAACGAATTCATTTGAAATATAAAATGTCGACTATATCCAGTAGAAGAGAGAAGAACTTTCTAATTTACACACTGTAGCATGCTAAAACATGATAAACTATGTCTTCTTTATAGATTTACAACATTGTCAATGAGCAGTATCAAAATAAATGTAGATTTTGGTGATAAACTAAGTTTTCTTCATAAACTTACAAAACTGTTAGTCAGCAGTGTTAAATGTATATTTTCATGATAGTGACACACTAAATAGGTAGGTATGATCTATAGTGTGTTGTGACATGGTTATGAATAGTAACAGAGAAATGTATACCTCACTGATTTCTTGTATCTGGTAGAAACTGTATTATTAATAGATAACGACAAAATATAGACATTCTACATGTATAATTAAAAGTGCTTAGTGGTGGTGATGTTTTTAATATCCTAAAAAAACACAGAACTATCTGGGTAACGGCTTGATGTTATATTAACAGTAAATAACACTTTACAAATTGACCAATTACACTGTGATCTCTATCTTGAGAGCTATAATTACCTCAAAATATTGTGTAAAAACCCTAAATAAAAATCAATGCAGCACTTTCCCTTCTAAAAAATAGCAGAGGTGATTTTAAGGAAACTGCGTTCAAATATTCATATATTTTAATTTTTCCGACTAACCAATTAGTACGGATTTTCTAACGGGTTAGTATCGTTCCGACCGATTAATCGATTAACCGGTTACAAATTGTCATCCCTAGTATATATACACTATTTTTCTTACCAAATGCAGAGGACCTGTGTATCATTGTTTGTTTCTTACCAAGTGTGTGTGTGGGGGTTGGGGGGGGGGGGCAAAAAATAAATCTTCATATAACTTTGCTTTCTCGCTCTTTTTTTAAATGCAGAATTTTTCCTTTTTTAAAATAATAACATTGTCATATTATAGCTTTAGTCGTAAAGCATAGTCTGTATAAATACTCATAAGAGATTTTTGGGGAAAGAGACTTTCAATATATATACATGATATTGAATAAATAAAATCGTATACTTCACTGTAAAATCCCGGCTTAGCCATTACAGCTATGGAGGTGATTGTATTACTGTAGAAGTACTTTTTTCCACGGGGTCATTATTCCGCGGAATCTCAAATTCTGTCTAATCCACGGGTAGAAAATTACCCGGATTTTCTAGATTTTCACTATATGCCTTACATTTATATTAAGTACGCTTGGACAAATTTCCGCGGAAAATTTGTGACCGCGTACATAGCGTAATTTAATACCACGCGGAAAAAAGTACTTCTACAGTATTTGAATGAGAAAGCGGGGCGTCTTAAGTAAAAAAAAAAACGAATAACTGACCCATAAAACCCCTCTTGTTTCGTGCTAGAGACCGGCAAAATATAAGCATAGATTCTTGATTAAATTATATGACAGGTTATTCCACTAAACTTACGAGTTATATTTGAGATGGCTAACTATAAATTCGTTAAGACACAATGGAATCTATAAACAGAGCGATTGCATGCAGCTTTCAGTTTGAGCAAAATCCTGTTTATTCATGCCAAACAAGTTAATATGATCTTCTTCGTATAGGAATTCAATTTTTCTTGAAATTCACTCGTGTATTTTTTTTTTTTTTTTTTACATATTCTCTCTGCGTAGTAAGATAATAATTCACTTCAAAATATTTTTAATGCCCTTTTCCTTTTGATCGATTTCCCCCCTAAATACGTTGATCTGACATGTGAAAAGCCTATACAAGTACGAAAGCCTATTAGGATCAACCTAGAGAAAAAAAATTTAAAGGCGTTATAACGCCTTTCAAAGGCGTAATAACGCGAAAAAAGGCGTTATAACGCCTTTCCATTCCAAAAGGCGTTGTAACGACTTTCTAAAAGGCATTATAACGCCTTTCCATTATAAAAGGCGTTATTACGCCTTTCTGAAGGGCGATATTACGCCTTTTCGGAAGCCGTTATTACGCCTTTCCAGAAGGCGTTATTACGCCTTTCCAGAAAGCGTTATTACGCCTTTTTAAAAGGCGTTATAACGCCTTCTGGAAAGGGGTTATTACGCTTTTTGAAAAGACGTTATTAAGACTTTCGAAAAGGCATTATTACGCCTTTCTAAAAGGCGTTATTTCGTCTTTCCAAAAGGGTTATAACGCTTTTTCAATAATCATAATTTCTACTCTAACAGTCCCGTGCTTTTAACAACCCCCCACCACCACCCCTACTCTACTTGCAAAACTCGAGGTGGGGGGGGCTTCTCGGTAAAACATTGTTTAAATGCAATACTGTGGAATCATTTTTATTCGTGGGGGTCAATGTTCGTGGGTAGCCAAAAATTTCCTGGTTCGTGGGGACGTTATTTCGTTGGTAACAAGTTCCATTTAGATTTTTTCCCTCCAACATTAAAACAAAGAATGATAACCCCGTCAATAATGCTTATTTAAGTAATCTCTCTTGTGAAAACAACAGTGTACCGACGGCATGCACCGACAAATTACAGCCGAATGATAGGAATGATAATTAGTAACATTAATTAATTAATTATAATTCAGCCTGTGACATGAGACCTACGACAACAACGCCAAAATTGTCTTAAAAACGTTTACCCTGAAACCAAATCATGCTAATTGGCTAATTAGCACCCACTCCAAAATCGCACTAAAAATTGACCTCATCGAAGGAGCATTTGAGCATGTTGGACTATAATGTAAACATTACTTTAATTTAATAGTTGTATTTATCATTTTATTACTTATTGAATATAGTTCTCGATGTCTTTGATACTTAATATATATATATTTTTTTATTTTTTTTCATGTCAATAATTAACAACATGCAGATTGTCTTTTTTATGCGAGATCACTCGGACACAAGGGTAACAATTATTTTACGATGTAAATAACTTTTAACAAATGATAAACCAAATGTTTGTATATACGTTCGTGGGGATGTAAATTCGTGGGTCAGAGTTACCCACGAAAGCCACGAACATTGGTCCCCCACGAACAATAATGATTCCACAGTAATTTGCCACAGTTTTACACACTGCAACAAACTGTTCAGGAACCAAGCACCCAATAGTTAATTATAATACTTAAACTGCAGCACTGAAGACTTTTCCCCAAAAGTGTGTATGTGTGAAGGGGGGGGGGGGTACCCCATTCGCACTCGTACTACTGGCCTACTTGAAAAAGAAAAATGGAGAGGCGTTGTTTTATGTTAATAAATATATGAAAGATTTAATTAAAACCATCTTTATTTATGCAATTCTCTATATTCCTGCAGATCACACTGACAACTGTTTGCATTCGTATTAAGAGAAGGCAACACTCTACTTGTGAAGATACGATATAAACAAATGTATCTTGGAGCTTTGGTTGCCATGAATTAAAATTCATATCATTTCAAGATATTTTTCTCTCTTCTTGGAAAAAAGCAGGCAAACTTTTTGCATAGTTTGGCTAAATATGTTTAGTTATGTATTTAAAATAAAGACTTAATAACGCCTTTTGGAAAGGTATAATAACGCCTTGTAGAAAGGCGTTAAAACGCCTTTTCAAAAGGCGTAATAACGCCTTTTCGAAAGGCGTAATAACGCCTTTTGTAAAGGCGTAATAACGCCTTTTAGAATGGAAAGGCGTTATAATGCCTTTTAGAAAGGCGTTATAACGCTTTTTGAAAAGGCGTACAGTACCTGCATCGTTATTCTTTACAGGATACACGATACGATAGGATACACGCACGATACGATAGGATACACGCACGATACGATAGGATACACGCACGACAGAACAGGATACACGCACGATAGGATAAACGCAAAACACGATAAACGCAAAACACGATACACGCAAAACACGATAAACGCAAAACACGATAGACCTGATAAACGATCTTCACGATAGGATAAACGCAAAACCTGATAGGACTGTTTCAAAATGCGGAACGTTTTCTGACAAGACGAAAAGATTATTTTGTTTACTTACTGCAATATTTTAATTAAAATACTTGTAGAGCTTCGAATCTAAATTATAAAGTACATTTAATTATTATAATAAAAAAACTTAGATCTCTGTGGTAATTTTACAAAATTTATTTATTTATATGAAAAAAATGTCAATGATTAAATGGATTATTATGAAATGGAGACTGAAATTTTTTTTTAATTTCTTCTCAATTGTGTGAATTTACGATTATTTGTGTTGATGTCGAAATTCTCATCTTAAGGTTGAAATATGAATCGTTTTATTAGGGATATTTTAGCATACATGTAATTGTTGCACAAAAATCCCTTACATGATTATGTACCGTTTCTCACGGGTACTGTTATAAATTTTGGAAACTCTATAAATAGACATTATTTATGAAAAATATACATTTGAATTTTCTATCCAATAAATTTATCTAAGAGTAACAAGTTATTTCACGGAAGAAATTTACGCAATAAATTAAATATTTGTATTTAATGTCTAAAGATTACAATTTGCGATGTATCCAAAAATCGCAATTAAATATTAAAATCTGGTAAGGAAAGGTCTTTGACACCCCGATGGATTATATTTTCAGTTTATTTCCACGCCGAAAAGGTAAGCTGTTAAAAAACATCATGTTTTTCCTTGTATACATTACTTTAAAATTTGAACGTATACGGCCAAAGTCGGTGTTAAAATCATCTGGATCAATGTCTTATGTTTTATAATTTTTGTAACATGAAGACTTTAAATAATTGTGCATACATGCAGATCAGAGGCGTTAACATATTACTTATATAATCAGACAATAAATAAGGGGAAAAAAAGAATATTGCATGAAAAAAGATACGTGTCAATATCCTGCTTTTTATTTATTTATTTATTTACTTTTTGGTTACGCATACATCGTAGCTTACCAAAAATCTTTCTCCAGTAACTCTGATTCATTTAAGAAAATCGTATCAAAAATATTTAATTTTGAATAAATAATTCATACAATTCGATAAATTATTTTTTTTTTTTTTAAAAAGGCCGTTGATCGTTTATAATTTCATTTCCGAAAAATAGAGTTACTGTTTGATTTTTGACAATCACTCTCTGCTTTACCATGATTTAATTATTTTATTCATTCATTTATTTAATTATTAACTAATTAATTTATTTATTCATGAAATACGCTATTTATTTACTATTTTCCTTCTACGCTTTATTATTTCTTTTAATGATGAAAAAGAAAGGGATAAAACTTTCTTTTCTCCTTTTCGGTTGAAGTAATCTTATTTTAGTTAACAAAACGAAAAAGAAACTCGGAACAGCTCAGTAGTTTCTTTCTATAGTAAAGATAAAAAGCGAGGGTTTCCGAATATACACGATAAACGCAAAACACGATACACGATAGAACCTGATAAACGATCTACACGATAAACGGAAAACACGATAAACGGAAAACACGATAGAAAACGCAAAACCTGATAAACGGAAAACACGATACGATAGGATACGATAGGATACACGCACGATACGATAGGATACACGCACGATACGATAGGATACACGCACGATAGGACACGATAGAATTGTAAAGAATAACGATGCGGGTACTGTAATAACGCCTTTTGGAATGGAAAGGCGTAATAACGCCTTTTGAAAAGGCATTATAACGCCTTTTTTCGCGTTATTACGCCTTTTCGAAAGGCGTTATAACGCCTTTTAATTTTTTTTTTCTCAAGATTGATCCTAATAGGCTTTCGTAATACAAGTGCATTTTCTAGCTTTTAAAAATCATGCTTTAACATACCTGCGAACGTGGAATTTTTTACATGATCTGAAAATTATGATTTTTTTGCCGAGGCCAAAATAAGAAAAATACCTTTGTTTCCCCTATAACGCGACCTACCCAATTTAATCGCGCCGACTAAAATGATTTTTTAAATAAGATGATAATTCAAATAATTTTTTTTTTTATTGTTAACCAGGTTTTATAAAATACATGTACTATTTCATCAAAATCAGTTTTTATCAGAACTGCCGACATTGTGCTACTGTGATTTTCAAGCATTTGTTGGAAACAAAATGACGCCCAGATGTGATTATAGAGAATTAGTTCTTCATAAAACAACGGCGACGTATCAATCTTATGCCTTTGGCTAATAAGAATTCTTCACTCTTGAAACAATTCGATAATAAGTTGTGACTTTAACAGAACATTTGAGAAAAAAATTTACTTCAAATATGAGTCTAAGCACCTTAAATAAATAGGTGCATTATAATCCTACAGTCATCTCTATCGCCTTTTTACGTGACGTTATATTACAAAAAATGACGTTCCTAATTGCATTTTTCCATCAAAACAATACCATATTGCAAGATCTCGTTTTATAAAAGTGAAATAGATATCGAAAAAAGAAAAACGGTTATGAAAAGCTTAAAGTCTACACTATCGATAATAAAAATAACGTTAATTTTGGGGATGAGGCCATATTTTATGGTTCGTGGATTAAACTCTTTGTTGTAATAGGTTTGGCAGTTGCTACTTGCAGAGAAAGAGCTGAAAATGTTTAAAAGTGAACACACGATGACGTACGAAAACAGATAGCAATAGTTCAGGTGACCTACAGACTTTTGTCTGTGATCTTTTACATTCAACTACAAAACTTTGAATATCCTCTAGGTAAAAAAAATTGAAAAAACCTGTAAGGAGATGATGCTTCCCTTTCCCTGACAATGGTCGGATATTACGCACTGGGGAATCTGTCAAAATAGATTAAGACTATTACATGTAACCTATATATATATATAAATAAAGAGTCATTGAGCTTGTAATTCACCAGATGTGTTAAAATTCAAATAATATTTGCTTTTCTTTAAGGATATCTTGATACAAACATCTATATAAGACTTGAAGTATATACCTAGGCATGTAAATACAATTACAATGTAAATTACTGCTTACATATGGGTCAACTGATATACATGTACCCTTGTGAGAGATTTAAAAAGAAACCTGTAAGGAGATGATTCTTTCCTCTTCGTGGTGATTGGATAGTAGGATTCTGGGTAATATGTCAAAATAAATTGAGACAATTAACATATATACATATATAATGAACCATTTAGGTTATGAAACACTATGATAGGTCAAAAAAATTCAAACAAGGTTTTCTTGGGGTATGTTCATGGATGTAGATATATATCATGCTAGGGAACTAACAATATAATCAAGGCTTTCATGAATTTCCTTCCTATATATTTATCTACAGTCATCATACCCCCAGGGGTCATGACGAACAAATAATGAAATCTACACCACTTGAGGATGCTTCAATATTAATATGACTAATCATGGCTTTGTTGTTCTTGAGAAAATAAGGCATTTCCTATATTCTTACATGTAGCTTATATCCACTGTTGTTGCTTCATCCCACCCCTGGAGCATCATGATTTAAACAAGCTTTCATTTACTCTGCCCTGGGTTGTTTTTTTATATATAGATTTTTAAAAAGACATTTTACATGCATTCTGAAGTAAAACTCTGATGTCTTGATGTACCCCCCCCCCCCATCCACCCAAGGGTTTACATGCAAACAAAATATAAACTTTTTGATTTTTCATGAAAATATCCCATTCCTTTAACCCTCCAATGCTGAGGAGTTCTGCAATAGCCTGCTTCGAATACTTTGTTCTACTACTAAAGTAAAACTAATTTAGTACGAGCACGGATATTGCGAATTTCACAGATAAAGCTAAGTTATCTTTGATCCTCATCTATAAACAAGAGGCCCAGGGGCCACAGCGCTCACCTGAGCACATCGGGCTTGAATTTACTCCCCCCCCCCTCCAGGCAATCATCATTTGAACAAACTACAATCTACACTACCTGAGGATGATTCCATATAAATATCACTAATCATAGCTTTGAAGTACTTGAAAAGAAGATTTTAAAGGTTTCCCTATATATTCCTATGAAAAACTTGGGTCGGCCATTTTGGCCCAACCCTTGCCCCAGGGGTCATGATTTGAACAAACTTGAATCTACACTTCCTGAGGATGATTCCACATGAGTTTCATCTTTCCTGTCCTAGTGGTTCTTGAGAAGAAGATTTTTTAAGATTTTTCTTATATATTCCTATGTAAAACTTGGGTCAGCCATTTTGGCCACACCCTTGCCCCAGGGGTCATGATTTGAACAAAGTTGAATCTACACTACCTGAGGATGATTCCACATGAGTTTCATCTTTCCTGTCCTAGTGGTTCTGGAGAAGAAGATTTTTAAAGATTTTTCCTATATATTCCTATGTAAAATTTGGGTCGGCCATTTTGGCCCCACCCTTGCCCCAGGGGTCATGATTTGAACAAACTTGAATTTACACTACCTGAGGATAATTCCACATGAGTTTCATCTTTCCTGGCCCAGTGGTTCTGGAGAAGAAGATTTTTAAATATTTTTCCTATATATTCCTATGTTGAAATTGGGTCGGCCATTTTGGCCCCACCCTTGCCCCAGGGGTCATGATTTGAACAAACTTGAATCTACACTACCTGAGGATGCTTTCACATGAGTTTTATATTTCCTGGCTCAGCGGTTCTGGAGAAGAAGATTTTTTAAAAATGCCATTAATTTTTTACAAATTCATGATTATCTCCCCTTGGAAAAGGGCGTGGTCCTTCATTTGAACAAACTTGAATCCCCTTTACCCAAGGATACTTTGTGCCAAGTTTGGTTGAAATTGACCCGGTGGTTCTTGAGAAGAAGATAAAAATGTGAAAAGTTTACGACGACGACGACAACGACAACGACAACGACAGACGACGGACAAATTTTGATCAGAAAAGCTCACTCGAGCCTTCGGCTCAGGTGAGCTAAACATTATCAAACCCTTACACGGATATAATGAATTACAGAGATAGCGAAGTAATTTCAAAGGTCACAGTGACTTTGTTATAACCGAGTTTTTTCTGTATTTCCTATAGGAATGTACTATAGTACGAAGTATTTAAAGCAGACTATTGCGGAATCTACCA
>PRKT01001358.1:44491-89491 GCA_003671525.1 Saccostrea glomerata | reverse complement strand
TTAATACTTATGGATTAAATGCTTTGATATTAAGTATATTAAAATTTTAGATAGTGTAGACAAGATAATATGGTCGTTACGCAAATGAACACGCGTGCAATGCCTATTTTTAAATATATTTTGTATTTTTCTGGAAGACTTTCATTAAGTCTAAATTCCATAAAGTATTTCTTATTTAATAGAGATTACAGGGAATATGGCACCAAGAGGGAGGTGGGGAGCGTTTGGGGAACATCTGTAACGGTCCCCGTTACAATTAGCACTAGTTAGAATTGTAATATTTATTAATTCCTACCTTTTTGTGGGAATATATCCGTTAAGTCTTTCAACTGCTGCAGAGTATTATGTAGATCAATCTTTTGTCATCTGAGTGGCGAAGATCAAAAGAGGCTTCTGGGTCATCTTCATAGTTTGTATGCAGAAGCTTGTACTTCTTGGGAAAAGAGGTCATGGGCCCAGTAGGCTTCACCTGGCGCCCAGGACTGCTCTATTTACAATTTCCTGATGTTCATCAGGTTTGGCTGACTAAGTGCAAAGAGAAGTGCACCTTATATGGCTAAATGTCTGTGCTAACCTAAAGGTTAAAAGGCTTCATGAAATAAAGAATATAAACAATTAAATATCCATATACACATGTATATACTTTTTAGTATATGTATCAAATTTTATACATAGTATATGTATCAAAAAAAGTGACCTATTGCCATCCGTGTTTGTCCGTCGTTCGTCGTGTGTTAACATTTGAACATTTTCAGCTTCTCCTCTGAAACCGCTGAACCAATTTCAACCAAATTTTGCATACAGCATCTTTGGATGGATGAGAACAAACATTGTGAATTTCATGGTCCCCGCCCCCCTGGGGCCTGAGGGGTGGGGCCAAAACCACTAAAATTAATGCAATCTTTATAAATCTTCTTCTTTACTCCTGGACAACAAGCAGTCACACTGTTTGCATGATTGTAATCAGCAATGAGTCCTCTACCAAAATTGTGAAATTCATGGCCCTGGGGTCAGGGGTTCTAGCGCTAGGGCGGGGCTAAATATATAGCTATTTAAAGCTTTAAAACTAAATCAAGAGATTGTACTGGACCTGGTTAATGTATAAATTGCATTCTGTAATTAATTCATTTGTAAAGAAATAAGTTTGTCTTTATCATTTGATTAAAGTTCAAAATATCAATTGTGTGCATTTCATCATTCAATATAATGGGTGAATAAAACCGATTTCCATAGGTTTAAATTCTAATTGTTTTAATTAAGATATCTTTACTTTGCGTTAGAAATAGGAAATGGCATATGCGTTAAAATGAGTGACTGCGGGGAAGGGGGTTAAGTACCCAATTTCAAAAGCAAGGAAAATGTCCGATTTTTCGGACTATATAATCACTAGGCCCTAATATCAATCAATTTTCAATGAAAGTATCGTACAGATGACTAGATGTCTTCTATTTATAATACCTAACAGTTTTTTGGTTTTCGCATGAATGGATGTTCTCTGAAAACATTTTTCCTCGAGAACTTCTCCGCAACATTTATCCATGGCGCTCTTCTGTCACTGCAGGAATTCCCTCGACTTCCGGCGAGATTTGGGTCACTTGAAATAAGTGAGTATAAAAATAACTATTTTATTGATTAATTGCAAGTCAAACAGACAACATGACTGTCAAGCATTTAAAACCGAGCCGGAGGCGGCGATTTCCCAGTTTTCGTGATGGCGCCGGTTCTGACGTTCATGGCATGTAAAATATAAAAATCGTGAAAAAATGCCTGATTTTTTTTTCGGACAAGCTCTGCTCCTTTTTTGTATTGTTTTATAAAATTATTTTACTGGAAATATCACATTTTTTTTCTATAGACCACATAAGGTTATTCCAAAATGATTTTCGACTGTAAGTTGGACTACATACACAGCAAAGTTCGAGGTAGATAAACATTTTTCTAACCAGATATATTTTATTGAAATAGGTTCAAAGTCATCACGCCATATGACTCGAAGAGATTCAGATATGTTAACAAGTATTTCATCACCATGCATTTATATGATATTAAATACCTCAATTGAAATATCACAATTACTTATACTAGAGTCCAAATGTGTTATATTGTAGTATATGTTTGAATACTAGACAAGTTCAAACTTTAATTACACTTTAACACAATTTACAACAAAAAAGTTTGCCACAAATGAACAAAGAAACACAAAGACATTAAATAACATTAGGGACAAATTCTAATAGATTTTGTTTAATGAAAGTGTGCGTTCCCCCTTCCCAATGAAAAATTACACAAACTGTCACATCAGGATCTGTACTTTTAAGAAGTGATAGCCTATAATAGTACAATTAGTTGAAATGTAAGTGAAGGACATCTTGAACAATATAGAATCTACACTATCCCAGGATGCTTTCACACAAGAGTAAACTTTTTCTGGCCCAGTTGTTCATGAGAAGATTTTTCCTTTATATTTCTATGCAAAACTTTGATTTCCCATTGTGGCCCCGCCCTACCCCCGGGGGTCATGATTTGAAGAATTTAGAATCTACTCTACCCCAGGATGCTTCCACATAAGTTTCAGCTTTTCTTGCAAAGTGTTCTTGAGATAAAGATTTTTTAATGACCCCACCCTATTTTTGTCTTTTCTTGATTATCTCCCCTTGTGATTGGACTTGGTCCTTTATTTTTTAAATTTTAATTACTCTTCACCCAAGGATGCTTTGTACCAGGTTTGGTCACTTTTGGCCCAGTGGTTCTTGAGAAGAAGTCGAAAATGTGAAGTTTACAGACGGACAGACAGACGGACGGACGACGGACAAAATGTAATCAGAAAAGTTCAATTGAGCCTTGTGAGCTAAAAACATTAAGATACTTGAAAAGATTAGTTTAGAACTTTGCATCTTTCAATACCTTCAGCAACCTCTTTTAGTGATGAAAGTTTAGTGGCAACAGGGAGTTCAAAGACAGAATTTTACGACATGGACGAGACTGGACTTGTCGTTTGCTGCAAACATGCAGTATACGTAAAGACATTTATATATTCCCTGGAGAAATATATTCTTTATGTGTGACCACAAGCTGTGGTCAATTAAAGAAGGATTGACAGAAAAGTTTATTATGTATTTCAATGCAGATTTAAACCAGCGGTTGCAGTTATGTACGAATTAAAATGCAGGAAATGCAACGCTGTGTATAAATGCAGTACCTACTAGGAGAAAAGTACTGAGCTTTACTACTCTGATGTTTTATGAAAAATTTTTACAAATTAAATGCTAATAATGAAGGACATCTTGATTTATATCTTAATTTAAGAATTCAATAAAAGCAGTATGAATGTTCAAATAGCACTTATTACTTTTACACATCCTTGATCCAACTGGTACCAATGTGGATAAATATGAGAAAACCAGCTTGCTTATGTGAAGTAAAAAAAATTACGTTAAGGTTTGGCTTTCCCTTCGTCAAATGGATAATACATGTCGATTTCTTCTGCCAAGTTATGCCGTTAGTGTCTCTGTGTACAAGTTGAGATCAGTCTCGAACAATCCACATAGAGCTGCAATCAAATGTTCTTTGCTTGAAATGTCGGCACTCCTTGTTGTACACTGTCTAAAATGGTTGAAAATAGGTCTGGCATATTCACTCAGCTTATACAGTCCAAATTTTCTCGGAAACCATGAGGATACGGCGCATTTTGATTTTACTGAATTTGATATGCATACGACAGAACAACTGTCACTGACGTGTAACATATCATAAACATCAGCGACACAGAAGAGCTCTCTCAGAGGGAGTAACTCTTATTAGCACCTGAACTGTTGAGGGCCAATGTTACAATTTTGTATTTCAAATAAAAACTAAACACAAGTTTCATTTTTTTTTTCTTTTTTTTTTTAATTAATGAAAACAGTATGCAATTATGGATTAAATATCATAAGTTGATTATTTAGATTATTTGTGTGAAGTCAATGTAAATTTTTCGACATTATATTTCATTCTTAGATGACATAAGAGTGAACAGAAATTTGACATTTTCTTCTGCTTCAAACAAGTAAAGTTATTTTGTTTAGTGTATAGAAAAATATAGTTTACAATTCTATTATTTTTTGACAAAGGAATCTCTCCTAATATTACATTAATAATGTTAAATCCGACCCTTTTTGAAGAAGTTCTATAATTAATTTGGCTAAAACTACTCCAAAATGCAGAAATATTATTACAACATGTTGGATTGTTTCACTTTCATTCTCACAAAAGGCACAAAAATCGGTAGTTTTAATTTTAATCTTTTTAAGATAGTAAACTACAGGAAGAATCCTATGCAGTATTTTAAACTGCAGCCATTGAACAGCTGTATCACTTGTTACTCTTAAACAACCTTTAAAAACATAATGCATTTCAAAATAAAACTGCCCGCAGATACTCAAAATAGAGATCAATTTTGATGTAGATGTAGGTTTAACACTATTCGTGTTTAAAATGGAGTATGGCCATTCCAAGTTTTTTCTCTGTTTAGCGCTCACCCATCTTTCAAAAACCTACCTACCTATTCGCAAAAAACACGCAAGCCCAAACATAAAACACAGGCTCAAAAGTCATAAAAATTACGCCCTTCAAATGATTTGATCTAACTAAACTGCTTTAATAGAAAAAATATCTATTCTAAAGCAAAAACAAGGGATTAAATGCTTAAAATACATCCAATAAAACTTACTGTAGAGAATTATTTGGAGAAATTGACAAAATTCAAAAATTTCGACTAAATAAATCAATTTCAGGACTCCTGATGTTGTGTGTTTTTTCTTATATGGGGTGTCAAAAACCAAGGCGCACGCGGACGCTAAACATAAAAAAAAAAACTTGGAATGGCCTTAATTGGCTTAGTTCATTCTTCTGACTTGAACAACCATTCATGATAGAAAAACAAGTGTTTTGAAAGATTTTGTGATTTGAAAAAGGGGAAAACCGACAAAGTATTTTTTGAAATTAACAAGCCAGCCATGAATTTTTAAAATAAAACTAATAAAAAAGGAGAAGGAGAGGGTACAATATATAATCAGGAACGGATCTTAAATCGTGTTAAATTATTCTATAAGTATTTATATACAAGTTCAGATTCTTAGCTCTTAGAAATTAATTTAGAAGAAATTATTCAGGGACAAGATGTCCCAAGGTAAGATAAGCATGCACCTGAAAAACATGAGTGTGATATAAATGAAAAGGATGTAGCGGAAGTACTTTAAAATATGAAAAATAACAAATCTCCAGGTAGTGATGGTTACACGATGGTTATTTACGGGGAGTCAATGGACACCGTCACTAAGAGCTCGGCAGTTTCATTAGAAACAGTTCACTCGCTGGTCATGCAAATGAACTCTTGACTAAAACAATCATCGCTTAAGATTGATTGATTGTATACTGTGTAATGCCCCTCTCCAGAATATTTCACTGATATGGAGACGTCACCATTGCCGGTGAAGGGCTGCAATTTTAGGCCTATGCTCGGCACTCAGGGCCTTTGAGCAGGGAGGGATCTTTATCGTGCCACACCTGCTGTGACACGGGGCCTCGGTTTATACGGTCTCATCCGAAGGACCGTCATCGCTTAAGAGAAAAGACTCATAGAAATGAAGATATCTATAAATGTCTCGGTCTCGAGACTGAAAAGCAAAGTAAGCACTATTGAGAACGATTTAACCTCTATCAAACAGTCAGCTTTTGATGTGGAACTAAGTGCTGCAGAGATTGGCCAGATTTTTTACGTTAAAAAGACAGCAGAAAATGAACTGAAACTCTTAAAAAATGAAGCTAAGACTTTGCGGGAGAATATGAACAAAGATTTAAGCACAATGACACGACAAAATGAAGAATTACAGAGGTCATTCACTGATTAAAAAGTAGGTGGAAGAGGAAAAATATAGAGGAGACATACCAGAAACACCGAAAAAAAGACTGCGAGGCAGTTCTCCATCAATGCCACCAAATTTTCATTAATTCCAAATTATCTCCCCTTGAATTAGGGCGTTGCTCTTCATTTGAACAACCTTGAGTCCCCTTCACCCAAGGATACTTTGTGGCAAATTTGTTTGAAAATTGGCCCAGCGGTTCTTGAGAAGAAGTCGAAAATGTAAAAAGTTTACAGACTGACAGACAGACGGAAAAATGTGATCAGAAAAGCTCACTTGAGCCTTCGGCTCAGGTGAGCTAAGTTATAGTTATTGTATATTTATTATGGTGTATCCTGAGTTATTTGGACAAAGGGCCGGAAGAAGTCGATTTCGTCGATTTTCAACAAGTCGTTCGAAAATAACTTTCGGAAGTTTGACAATATAGTGGGGAAAAGTACATAAGCGCTTGGTTTCAGGATGGTGTATTTTGTGTATTATGTGTTTTCTATGTGTGTTTGAATACCCTCATTAAAATAAAAATGAAAATTCGCTGAAATTAGCACGTATTAATAATGTCATATTTTACAGTATATACTCTCACACGGGCTTGTGTAGAGAAAATAAAAAATAAAAAAAGTCAAGGAACCCTTGGAGTACTAGTTAGAATAATTTAACTGTGTCTCGGGACAAGCCCTCACCAACCGGGTCCGTAGGACAATATCATTTTAACGATAGAACATTCTATCTCTTGGAGTACGGAAAGGGGGGGGGGTCCCGTCCCCAAACACCTGTGATTTTCTTTCCTTCTTCTAAGCTATTAATAATATACAAGTACACAGTTTAAATACTGATTATTTTTTAAATAACATTTTGCACTAAATTTCATCAAATTATGTTCTTAAAAAAATCGTCTTTTTTCTTTTCTTACGGAGAAGGTTCTTCAACTATAACGCGAATGATACTTCCCGTTTGACCACGTAAGCATGGCCTGGAAAATGTAAGTTCGCTGTATATGCAATTAGGCGCGCATATTAAATTGTTTTACAATTATACACGATAAAAAAAAAACAACAATTGTTTTTCTTAATATTTATTGCGAATATGCTTGAGTTTTTACCATAAAGACTGCATGTTTGGTAATACAGGAGAAGTAGTGTTACGCATGAAGATATATACGAAAAAACGGGATTTTTCTTCGCCCACCCCACCCCACCCCTTTAAAAATCGATGCTAATTCCCTGCCATGTGTACTTAATGCAGTACACGTATAACTGTGTAGTAATTCAACATCTGTAGAAACCACCTGATATATGTACAGAATACAAAAAATCCATGATGGGGGGGGGGGGGGGGGGGTTGGTTAGAGAAATATACACCTTGTTTAAATGAACTAGTGCGCAATACCATCAAACTGTGTTACATTTGTTTTGATAAACACATCAACAAATTAATAGTATTATCAAACATTTTTACAGTCAGTGGTATATAATTTTTACAGCTATCGTTAACGGTCCCGACATACTAGTAATCAGTCTTTCGAATTCTTCCTACATCTTTAAATACTCAATCACGTCTTGTACGACGATTTCGTCGAGATAGCAACAACATTGACGCAGCTATTTCTGCTTATGATAGATTTAAGATATGTCTTAAGTTATCGTAACTTTAAGATCATTCTTAGGAACTTCCTTAAGTTACGATACTTTCGAAAACCCCGCTTAGTCTTAAGAATTGTCGTAAGTATATCTTAAGACGTTTCTTAGTCCTAAAATAGCTTCGTAAACCTGCAGGTATTCCAACGAATTCGAGTTATCGTTTTTAACATGAGTTATTTTTTCCAAATAGCAGGTATTGTAAAATCTCCGGTAATTCTATAAGGTAAAAGAATGTTGAGAATGACAATGTGTCTAAATGTTTTTTTGATCAATTCAGATTTCTTTTCCAGGTGTTTAATGTCATGCCTCGGACAGTTGTAATGACATTTTGTACAATAATTAATATCAAAGTTTGACCAAACGATAGGTTGAACAATCGCTGATAAATTAATTCAAATGTGACTTGTAAGAGGACGGTGTTGGAAACATGTCTCGAAAATATACTCTGGTAATAAGTGGAACATGTCGCATCATTGATTGCTTGTCACATTTTCAAGATATTTTACATAAAATGCATGTAGTCAGAGCATCGCTCTTTAAAGAAAACAAGAGGCCCATGGGCCACATCGCTCACCTGAGTAACTTGGGTGATGCAGATCTTTTTAAAAGATTTGTTCTATATATTTCTATGTAAAACTTGGATTCCCCATTGTGGGCCCGCCCTACGCCCGAGGGTCATGATTTTAACAATTTAATATCTACACTACTCAAGGATGCTTCCACATAAGTTTCAGCTTTCCTGGCCTAGTGGTTCTTGAAAAGAAAGATTTTTAAAGATTTGTTCTAAATATATTTCTATGTAAAACTTGGATTCCCTATTGTGGCCCCGCCCTACCCCCGGGGGTCATGATTTTAACAATTTAATATCTACATTACCCAAGGATGCTCCAACATAAGTTTCAGCTTTCTTGGCCCAGTGGTTCTTGAGAAGAAGATTTTCAAAGATTTGTTCTATATATTTCTATGTAAAACTTGGATTCCCTATTGTGGCCCCGCCCTAACCTCGGGGGTCATGATTTTAACAATTTAATATCTACACTACCCAAGGATGCTTCCAATTAAGTTTCAGCTTTCCTGGGAAAGTGGTTCTTGAGAAGAAGATTTTTAAGGATTTTTTCTATATATTTCTATGTAAAACTTGGATTCCCTATTGTGGCCCCGCCCTACCCCCAAGGGTCATGATTTTAACAATTTAATATCTACACTACCCAAGGATGCTTCCACATAAATTTCAGCTTTTCTGGCCCAGTGGTTCTTGAGAAGATTTTTTAATGACCCCACCCTATTTTCGTATTTTCTTGATTATCTCCCCTTGGAAGGGGTCTTGGCCCTTGATTTTAACAATTTAAATTCCCCTTTACCCAAGGATGCTTTGTACCAAGTTTGGTTAAAATTGGCCCAGTGGTTCTTGAGAAGAAGTTGAAAATGTGAAAAGTTTACAGACGGACAGACAGACGGACGGACGACGGACACTGGGTGATCAGAAAAGCTCACTTGAGCTTTCAGCTCAGGTGAGCTAAAAAGGGAAAGTGAAAAACAAAATGAAAAGACAGCTTAAAAATGACATGCAGATAAAAAAAAATTAAAATCATTTTTAAAAGTATTTTAGGGAAAATTAAAACTACTATCGTAAACCTTTTACGCAATATATATATATTAATATCTATATAATTATAGTTATATCAGTTTACCTTAGAATGCTTTGAAACTTTAATAAAAAATATTGTTCAAAATGTTGGCAATCCCTAACACATCATGTCTCAAACACAGATTTCTAAACTCTGGTTATGGAGTAATGCATGGGGATTAAAAACAGCATAGGTTCATGCAAGGATCCTTAAATACTTGGCATCCTCCAGACAAACACCATGCAATTTCTGAATTGGAGTTTTTTATACTGTAACTGACCTTGGATGTACGCTCTCCAGCTCTTTTCAAAATTTGGCGCATATTATGTTCATCCACTTGTGTTACAATTTCATACAAGTATAATAATCAAAGAAGTTTGTGTGAGAAAAATAAACATCAGAGTACATTGGTTTTAATATTAAGATGACTATATTAAGATTCTTTTGGTACAAACTTGCAATTTTGAAAGCAACCTATTGTCCTCTCTATTTCAGGACTTGCTGCTGCCTCTATCAAATGATGTCTGCTGGGAAGGTGTCCGTCCCCTGCTGAAATTTGCGTGCGCTCTAACTCGCATATTGATGGTAACGAACATACTACAACAGTTACAGTTATTGTGCGATCTTAACATCATAACATTAACAGATAGCTATCATTTTGTTTAGGACAGAAACCCCTCATACTTACTTCCTGGGTACTTGTGTTCTCTTTGAATTGACAGCAGAGATTTCCACAATTAGTTCAACCTCTTTTCTTGCATAGGCCTCTTTTACATTTGCCTCTGTTTTCACAGGGACAGCACTTCTTAATATAAATTTTTATAATACCTGTATTTATTTTTCATAAGTTCTCTTGACTTGAAAAATTCGTATATAGTCCTTATTATTTTATTATAAATATTTTTTTAAAATAATTTTTAACTTGTCAAAACCATTGAAATATATATTATACTAAGTATACAATATATTAGAAAGTAATTTTGTTGTCTAGATTCCTTTTACTTTCTTTCATAGAGAAACACATATAACGTACAGCCCTCAAATTTAACTATCATTCAAATATTATTTCTAGTGTTTCAAAGGTTACAAAGAAGTATATCTCTCAGGCTGGTTAACTTTTCAATAGACTTACGACATGATTTCTGTTTTCTAGAGATTTTGTCTCGACATAAAACTTTTCCATGGTTTGTCTACATTTGGCATGACACCTTACCTTATGAAACACATACAACAAAAAGCATCAATTTCTCTTTATTTATAAAATACACTGACAACAGTTTCATTCTGATATCCTTACCTTTCAGATTCTCAATAAATCTAATAATTGAAGGTATTGCATCAAACATTTTATGATAACGAAATAGTACAAAGCCTTCAACATATGAAACAGTATCTCTTTCAACTTATAAAGACACCCATTAAAAATTAAAATAATTATAAAAATCGTCTTCCACACTCTCGACATCGTCTTTTGAGACCCTTCAGCAATTCATTGTCTGCACTGAGATTTATTTGAGACTGATTAACAATCTTTGTTCTGATTTATCTACAAAATTTGAGTGATCTCCAACAGAGTAATAGTGTCTTATTTTGAATTATCTACAGTATACGGCTCATCAAGTGTCATTACTCACCAAATGCCATATTAAAACCATTAAAAACCTAGTAAACAATCTAGAAGTAAACGCTACTAAAATTATTCTTTCTAAAATACAACCAAGAGGAAAATTCAAGCATTCAATGGAGTTAATGATTAAGCGATTCAATGCACAAAGAAATAAAATAAATAAGAATCTGAAAAATTTATCAACGCTTCTGTGATATCTTCGAAGAAAATATGGCAACCAGAAGATATTTAATGTAATATGACTGATAGTTTAACCTCAGGTTTCTCTGCTGACGATTGTAATTATTACAACGGCAATATAAAACCAGAAGTCTCCGTCGAGACTGTAGCTCTACTGGTTTATACTTGAATCAAAGGGAGAGAAAAGTAGCAGTTGTGACTCGAGACTTCAAAACAGCAATCACTGGTGCTTGGGAAATCTTTCCGGTTTACATTCCATGGGCAAGACAATCCCTATACACGGAGGCTGTCATACAGCCTCCGTCTAAAAATGATCCTTGCCACCCATCAAAATACAAACGGATGCAAAGAATTATGTATCTTAGTGTAGTCTACTTTTGTGCCAAGTTATATTGAAATCGGACCAAAACTGTAGGAGGAGTAGCATTTTGAGAGAATTTCACAGAAATTTCAATTTTTAGTAACCATGGCAACACCATTCATCGAAATCAAAAACCGATGCACAGAATTATGTATCTTAGTGCAGTCTACTTGTGTGCCAAGTTATATTGAAATCGGACCAAAACTGTAGGAGGAGTAGCATTTTGAAAGAATTTCACAGAAATTTCTATTTTTAGTAACCACGGCGACAACGTTCATCCAAATCAAAAAGTGATGCACAGAATTATGTATCTTACGTGTAGTCTAGTTGTGTGCCAAGTTATATTGAAATCGGACCAAAACTGTAGGAGGAGTAGCATTTTGAAAGAATTTCACAGAAATTTCTATTTTTAGTAACCATGGCAACACCATTCATCGTATTCAAAAAACCGATGCACAGAATTATGCATCTTAGTGTAGTCTACTTGTCAGCCAAGTTACATTGAAATAGGATTAAAACTGTAGGAGGAGTAGCATTTTGAAAGAATTTCACAGAAATTTCTATTTTTAGTAACCATGGCAACACCGTTCATTGAAATCAAAATCCGATGCACAGAATTATGTATCTTAGTGTAGTCTACTTGTCAGCCAAGTTATATTGAAATCGGACCAAAACTGTAGCAGGAGTAGCATTTTGAAAAATTGTTTACAGACAGACGGACAGACAGACAGACGGACGGACGACGGACGCATTACTATCGCATAAGCTCCTCTGGTCTCTGACCAGTAGAGCTAAAAATGAAACCCAACCAAGTCCCTGTGCTTGTTTATTTACAGTTTCATTTACACAATTTTGATTATGGAGGAAGATTTTCCGTATTCGCTTTTAATTTGATTATGTATTGTAAAGCTAGTTTAATTCTTCTTAATTCCAGAGCTGGCTCATTTGCTTTTACATATAATCTTTTGGTGAAGTTCTAAAAGCAACAAAAGCACAATATAAGTCCTTGATGGTGGATTGCGTCAATAGCCTTTATATAAGAAATCCTAGCTGATCCATACACAATACATCCATAGTCTAGTTTAGATCCATCAAGATAAAGTTTAAGTAGAGAATTTTTATCAGCTCCCCATTTTTGTTTGCTATGACTTTAATAATACCCGGTATCTCATGCTTTTAACAGGTTGGGACCAATCGCAAAAATGGGATATAATAGTCCGTTTGGGATATCATATCCCAAATGGGCTATAAAATTTACAGTGCAAAAATTGAAAATTTTATTTTGGCAATAAATATCGTAAATCCGCAGCAGGACACTTTAAAAGTTTCCTGTATGTCCAATGTTTAGGAGATTGATCCCTCGGAAGTCCCTTAACTTCTTGGGGATCAATCTTATAAAATGTACGGTTGGAGAAAACTTGCTTAATAAAAATTATTCCTTTTTAAGTGTCCTGATGAGGATTTATGATATTTATTGCCAAAATAAAAATTTTCAATTTCTGAACTGTAAATTTTTTCTTGTTCTTTTACTACTTCAATTGGAGTCCCGTTAAATTGCTAATGTGGATCACCATTGGTTTTTCTGTTTATGGCAAAAGTGTATACAGGCTGTTTTACTCTGTGAAAATTTAAAACCATTAATATCGTGCATTAACAATTAACCTGTCTGTTAATAATTTTTACACCATTTCCTACTTATCAAAAATATTTCCTTGGAAAGTCTTCAAGTGGCTTCGAAGTTTTATTCGCTTTGTACTCTTTATAATTTTGTCTTTATGCTGCACATAATCAAATGAAACAAATTGTAGCTTGCATACATCATATGTTTCGTTGCGTGTTCAAATTTTGAAACAAACTTTAATGTCTGTTCACATGCTTCAGTGTTAAAGACACCAAATTCCTTTACTTTGTGCGGATTAACATTTTGGTTGCATCACTTATCTTTGAAGACCATGGTGTACATATCAACGGTTGAAAACCAGTTCATTTTCATGGGATCCCCTTGAAAAGTACCTTAAAGATTGGACAATAATTTGCCTTGGAAAATTACTTTGAAGAAAGCCGAACTTATCCAATAAGGTTGTACCTTTTTACCTCTCCAAAGGTTCCAGAGGAAGACAAATTAATGTATGTCGGTCAGAAGACACTATTAAGCTAAAATTTTAGTCTCAAATGTAATTTTTCATGACTATTTTTCTTTCATATCATGTCTATCAGAGTGCTTTTATAATAAAGTTAATTTCAGAAGTTCTTCAAATATCAAGGGTCGGATCAAAGACTTTGTTCTTATGGGAATCGTTACGGCCAAAGTGGGCACTTCCCTACCTTGCTTACAGCTTGATAGAAACCTGTGGAGTTTGTATCTTATAAAGACAAAGAAAGCAGGGACAAGCTTCTTCGAGAAGCGAGATCAACAACATATCCCTGTCCTTTTTCGAAACAAACCCGTATTCCTCCGAAATACATAACCCGAACGAAAAAACTCGAATAATCATATAAGGGTTACCGCTTTCGGTATCTGACAGCTCTGTGATAGAGCTTATAGAAAAGCTAGAATTAGATCTAAAAAGCAAGATTCTTTACGAAAAAATCATACACCCAGTCACAAAGAGAATGACGAGTGTATTGAATGGAAACCACTTCGTTTACGTAGCACCCCTCCCTCCGCGAACATCTCTTGTAAGAGTACATCACTGCGCGGGACTAAGATGCCTCATCTTGCACTATGGGCAAGCAAAACATGAAAGGAAACTTGTGAGCCCCAACTGTTGGAATACGGATCACACCAGTGGCAACTGTAACTTGAGTTTTAAGAAACAAGAAGATGGTTTGTTCAGGGTGTGGATCCAAATTTATTTTGGTGTAAGATAGGATGGGATTAAGATCAACCCTACAATAACGGTAACATATACATGTAAGCAGACACACAACAATACAAAGACAATACTAACAGATAATCACATCTTTAACACAATCATTTATAGTTCATTTACATTTATACCGTTTCATTATACGTAATCATTGGGTCACTAATCGTTGGTGGGCCCATAAACCCCAACACACTCTCGCATTAATTTTGATGCCGTGAGCTCCCCACTGATGTAGCTGTCCCAAGTGTCATGAAGGCAGGCAGTGAGGCCCTGGAACCTCCTCCGTTGGCAGCGCAGGATCTGCTCCTCGGGAAGTAGTCGCACGGTTAGGTCCACCATCCGAGCCTCCGCATGTGAGTTAAGGCTACATATGGAGGTTTCTATGCAAAATATCTAACTTAATTCCGTAATTGCTCTACCTACCGCACAGAAAATGTTAAGACTTGTTTTCTAATACATTCTTGGTACCCACGACGTGATAGCCAGTACACATTATGACGTCATCGACCTCTACTACACAAGTTTATAAGAAACATCAACAAAACCGCTTGGGCGGTAGGGCATACTTTGTTTTGCAGAAACAAGGTATAAAAAGACCCAGGATATTTCAAGGATTTAAGATATTGCTGCACAAATGTCGGCATTGCAATTGTTTATTTACTACTTGAGCAGTTTTAAGTTTAAACAGGGTAAAAATTCACAGTCCAGTATAAGTTTCCTAAATTTTTTATCGATTGAGAAAGTGCATAGGATTTGTGCAGCAATTTTATTAATTTTAAGAATTATCTCCATAATATTACACATTGTTTATTTTAAATTAGATAGGTTATGCCCTTGCGCAAGTGTGATTTTGTTAATGCCGGAATATTTCTGGATAATAGAGAGAAGAACTTCGACAAAACCGAATTTTGATGCTTTGTTATGGTTAAGATACTTGAACATTCGTAAAGTAAAGACTTGTTTCGGAAGGAGATTATTATCCTTGCAGCAGAGCTTTTCAAAGAAAAATAGTTTTCTTTTTTCAATTTCAGTATAAATTGGTTGAGCATACTTTCTCAAACAGCCGTTACATGTACTAAAATAATCATAAAACAATACATATATTCAAGATACAAACATACTTAGGTTAATAAATGCAAGAACACCGGTAGTCATTTGTCTGACATTTTTGCTTGTTTTAATATGTTATCCTTCTCCCTTACGTTTTGAAGTTTATTTATGCTAAAGGTATAAGTAATACTAGCCAGCCTGTAAAGCAAAACCCCCTGTTATCAAGCTGCTGCGGGAATAGAAAAGCAGGAATGAAAAAAAGAAAAAAATGTAATCTTCAAATACATTTATTAAGGTTACATTTTCTTTCCAGACAGCAGAACAAGTAAACAAATGCAACTTTTGTTAAATCATGTGTAGTTCTACATTCGGCACTAAATGAACTCAAGCTTTAAAAGTATGCTTTGTTAAGATTGTCATACATCTCAGACATAAGAAAAAATTATGTTAATTAACATATTTAATTAACCAATATTGCCTTTCGGAGTATATACCCAGAAATGTAAAATACTGAAATTAACGTATCCTACATTTTGTTGAATGTAAATGAATCATAGAGTAGAAACCTGTTGATGAACCATATATAATGACTGTTTCGTATGAATTATTATCAATATTTGCACTTTGTTTGGCTAAGATATAAAAATTGCTCATAGCTTCCCCTTTGCAAAACGTTTATTGGTAAAAATAAAGTGGGTACTTTTTTGAAGGTGTATGTATAATTCTCCCAACTTAAAAAGTATTTACATAACATCAGGATAAAAAAGATCCTATCTTTACAAATTATTCATATCATTTACATCAACTTCATCCGCTTAATCGTTTTATTGTAATTAAAAGATTACGTTGTGAATATATATTTTTCATAAATAAAACATATTTTAATAATAAAGAAACCTTATAGCCACGATGTATTTTCATTTATGAACAGTTACAGGAGAGATAAGTAAGTTCGAGCATAAAATATTATAAATATCTATATAAAAAATGATTATCGGAAAACAACTTTTATACTGTACAACTAATATTTTAATGACATTACTCGCCCAATAAATACGGTTGGAACTAATAAAATACACAAAAAATACAGATGAGTAATTACAAAGTATCTCATTTCTGTTCATTGATTTATCAAAAGGGTCTGCTGCTCATCCAGATTCATTAATTATTTAGTAATTGCTATGTCGGTCTTTCTTTATGCCTGTGAGACCTGGACACTTACGGCTGAGCTAGAAAGGAGGATTACGAGCACGGAGATGAGATGCTATAGGAAGATACTCGGCATCAATTACAGGGACCATGTGACCAATGCAGAGGTCTGCAGGACAGTCACAGAAGCCATAGGACCTCATGATGACCTTCTCACTATCGTCAAAAAGCGGAAACTAAGATGGTACGGCCACGTTTCACGCTCAAGCGGCCTTGCAAAGACCATCCTGCAAGGCACAGTGAAAGGAGGACGAAAACGGGGAAGGCAAAAGAAGAGGTGGGATGATAACGTATCAGAGACTGAGCCTCGCTGAAACCTTAAGAGCGGCAGAAAACAGAAATGTATGGATGAAAGTGGTGGATAGGTCTTCCAAGGTGCGCCAACGACATCCACGGAAGTCAAGGGATAGGTGAAGATGGTCAAGAAGAATTGTCTATTGGACAAAAAACATTGTCTTCCTTTCGCCAAAAACGCAATATTTGATTTTTATCGATGGTGTGAATCTGTTCTCCTATGACATGTTTTGGACAAGGTCTTCTTCCTGTTTCAGCTTTTAGTGCTATAACCTCTTCTTCTGTTAAAAAGAACTTTTCGTCTTCTTCTGTAATGTTAATATCCTTACAGGTATATCCTATCTCATACTTACTTTGCCTGTGAAAAGTTTGTGTTATTTCATGAATCATACTTTTCACAGTTTCTCTTATTTCTATGACACAGTCGGTTTGCAAATCCATTTCTTTCTCAGGAGTAAAGACCTGCAGTTGGATAGATGTTTTGCTAACGGCAATGACAATGTAATGGCTTGCATCATCCATCTTATAAAATGCTGCATTTTTACAAAACATCTCCATATCGAGTGCTTTCCATTTATTTAAGCATTTCACAACTAATCGAAAAAAGAAAAAATGAGGCAAATACGATTTGAAATGGAATAGTAAAATGGACGTCTTTTGCCCTCGTTCGATTGCATTTTCATATTCTTTTGCAAGATCTATTTTGTTCATGCTTGGGATATAATACAACTCATCATTCGTGTCTTTGTCTTTACTTTGAACTATTGTCATCAAGCCAAGTTTATCCAGATACGGTAAGATTTCATGTTTATGACGAATATACGAATTCTCTGCCTCGACTTTCCTCCACACTTCTTCTATTTCTTTTTCGGTTATTTTCCCCGCCTTATTAAATCTACTGTAACAGTCTATTCTTGCAAGATGAGTCTCGTCTGTTATGATGTATTTGAATCCATCGACGAACCACTGAACGTCGATGATAATCACATCTTTCATTTTTCCCTCAGAAAAATAGATGATTTGTCCTATTTCATGGAAGAATCGGAGGGCATCAGTAAGATTATCGTCGTCTGATAAATCAATATCGTTGTTCGCTTTTATTTTTCCTCTAGCAATAAGTTTAATTCCATTTTCTTTCTCCTTCTGTAGAAATTCTTCAAATTTTGCCCATTTTAACGGAATTTTTTCTCCCCACTGAGGTAATTGTTTTACAGTTTCAACAATACATTTTTTCACTTCTTCGAGTTTTTCTTTCTGCTTATTCGTCAATGTCTTTGCTGGACATTCGACTTCAAAATATCTTCCTACGGAAATAAGTTCTTTCAATGTTTGCTTTTCGGATAAGCATTTTTCCAATTGGCCGTAGAATGACTCTTTCTTCCTCCACCAACTCTTTAATTAAAATATCTCATTTAACTATTTTGATTATTGCATGAATATTGAAAAACATATATGACTGATCCTTTGAAACTAATAAAAATATTGAAATTTACACACAACGTAAATAGTGACTCGTGTCTAAATTTTTAGCTTCCTGTGGAGAAAATATTTAGCTATAGTATTGTATGCAAAGATAGTAATGAATTCCTAATCTCTGTAATAGAAACCTGAAACATATATCAGAAAAAATTTGGTACATTGGTGTACATGTAAAAATCGACAAAAGAATGAGCAAGATGCCTATGGACGTTTACGGTCACGTCGATATAATACAACATCGTAAAAGATTCATAAAAATTATAAAACAAAATTAACAGATAGATGAAGCAATTTGAGGGAAATTTTTAAAATCTGGTAAATTGCACAAATTCTAGTGGTTAATCCCAATCCTCAGGTCCTAAGGGTTTAGGACTATCATATTCACAATTTTTTGTTCTCCATTACGCAGAGATGCTATACACCAAAAGTAAATGAAATAAATTCAGCGGTTCTAAAGAACCAGACGACAGGCAAAAACATGTGACAAAAGGTTTACTGACTTATTCAATTGACCTTCAAAATGGGGAATTTTGGCTACTATGATTTTTTTATTTGTGTTTATTGTTTAAATACTTAGAGTAGAATTTTCTGTTTCAAAATAGGTATTTTTTGTGATTGAAAATTAATGAAATTTTCACAGAATCCAAAAGACAATATTACAGAGTGATGTCAGATATATGTGCTGTTTTTCTGTGTTGGTCTCGACAGAGTATAATTTTATCCGATTAATGTAAAGTAAGGTTTCAAATTTTATGCATGCGACACGGTAAAATTTTTGCTGACATAGTAAGATTTGTGATTTTCAGGAAATCGAAACATATAATTTTCTCTAACTGAAACTTTACTTAATTCTACCGCCTTTCAATTTTAAAAGGCAGAACACTAAATTATTGCTTCATCTTGCAAAACAGTTTTCTACAAGACCCTCGCCGGACTTTACGCATGGAGGAACAAAGATAAATAATTTATTTTCCTACTTCCACATAACGGTTAGTTGCATTTGCAATAGGAGGCTCACCTGAACAAGTCGGCTAGGAAAAAGCACAAATCAGATCAGAAATGAAAAGTTTATTGAAGGGGGGGGGGGGGTAATTGCACTTAATACAACTGAGAAGAATGCCTTCACATTAATACAGCATATGACTTTACTGTTCTTGATAAAAAGATTTTTTAAAAAACATTTTCTTTCTATATATAACTTCATTATAAATGGAATTTGATACCCATCGTTTCCCACCCTGCCTTAAGGGCCATGAATAAATTGACATCTTCAATAAATGAGGATGCTTACATGTCAAATGAATATGACTAAGCATAGCTTTTCTGTTCTTGGGATTTTCCCCTTTTATTTTTCGATGTAAAACTTTGATAAACCATTGTGGACCACCATACCTTTGGTGGTTATGATTTGAATAAACTTAATTCTACATTCCACGAAAAACAAACCAGAATCTTCACTACCTAAGGATGATTCCATATAAATATCACTAATCATGGCTTTGAAGTACTTGACTAGAAGATTTTAAAAGATTTCCCTATCTAGTCCTATGTAAAACTTTGATCAGCCATTTTGGCCCCACCCTACCCACGGGGGTTATGATTTGAACAAACTTGAATCTACACTACCTAAGAATGATATCACGTGAATTTCATCTTTCCTAGCCCAGTGGTTCTTGAGAAGAAGATTTTTAAAGATTTCCCCTAAATACTCCTATGTTAAATTTTGATTAACCATTGTGGCCCCATCCTACCCCCGGGGTCATGATTTTAAGAAACCTGAATTTACACTACCTGAGGATGTTTCCGTTTGAGTATCATCTTTCATGGTCCAGTAGTTCTTGAGAAAAATTTTTTTTAATGCCATTCATTTTTCATTAATTCATAATTATCTCCTCTTGGAAAAGGGCATGGCCACCGTGGATGGTATAGGATATGGTATGAGATTTTTTTTTATTTATTCATGGCCACGAAATAAGAATTCGTGGGAAGAGAATAAAATTCGCGGCCACGAAATAAAAATTCCTAAGAATGCAAAAAAAATTCGTTGGAACGAAAAAAAATTGAGGGAACGAAATAAAATTTTTGAGAACGAAATAAAATTCGTTTCAACGAAGTTTAAATTTGTGGGAACAAAATAAAAATTCGTTGGAATAAATAAAATTCGTGGCCACGAAATTTTTTTTTGAACGAAATAAGATTTGTGGCCAGTAAAAAAAAATTGGTGGGACCGAAAAAAAAAATCGTGGCCATGAAATAAATTCGTGGGAACGAAATAAAATTCGTGGCCACGAAATAAAAGATAAAGAATCTAGTATGTTGACAGATCGGGTTCGTAATTTAGATATGTCCATAGACGCGCGCGCGGATCTGCAGACAAAAAGCTGAGAGTACATGCTATTTACAATAGCTACGCTTATGTCCAGTGCATTTTTCAATGTATTTCACACATTTATTGCTAGATGTTTCCAATAAAAAGCGTGTAATTTTAAGGCATTTTAGTCAAATAAACTTTATGTTTATTTATTTAACAATCAGTGGCAGAGTAGGCCCTTATCATCGTGACATCTTAAAAATGAAAGCAATATTAAGATATTGTCATTTTCATCAGAGTCACAGCTCTAAAATTATGTCTCAACTCTAAGTCAAACATCACACCGTACAGAAATCATTTCATTGGTGTAAATATATTATTTTAAATTTTCAAGAAACTCTTAAAGCATTTTACTATTCTGAGATATTTTTTTGTAAATCGGTAATTCTACCAAGAAATCAAACAAAAAATGGCATCTACGAGTAGTTTAACTGTTTCAACCAGAGTTTCCTTTGCTTCGTGATTGTATTTTTATCAATATGCACGAACATACCATTTCTGTAACGAATTAGTGATTTGTAATAAAAAGTGTGTGCATGTATTCTTTTGTAATTATAACAAATAGTGATTCACTTGCAAATTCGATCGCAAAATCTAAATGATTCGCGTTAACTCTGCAACACAGTAAAAATACAAACAATGGAAAACCCTGTTGCCTATATGATATTGCTGATAATATTTAAACTCACCACTTTGTCTTTATGAGAAGCAATAAGAATCACGGGGTGAAAAACTCCCATTGCTCCTTCTTTATTTTCATTTGTTTGAGTATTCCCTTCGTCGCAGTATGTTTTGATAGACTGGAGCCAGAAGTGAAAATAATCTTTAAAAGAAACCAAAATTAAATAGTGGAATAACGAAAATATTCGAATTACGTACATATAAAAGAAGAATAATTATAAAAAAAATAAAATAAAAATGGTTAAAAGCACATATGTTTGTTAACCTAGTGGCAAATATTTTTTTAAGTTGTTTGTTTTCATTGCATTAACGTGTAGTCTACTGTAAAGTTAACTGACAGAATTCGTGTATAATAAGCTAAGCCTGTAAGACTGGAATATGGAGGTGCATATTTAGAATTTTAACGGAATGAAATGTACTAGGTTATTCGTCATAGCTCTCCTTTCTTAACTCCTTTTACATTCTATAAGTGTAAGTAATAATGTGAAAAATATTTATAACATAACTCAAAACAATACAAAAACAATGCTATACATGTAATGAATAAGAGCTTTTCGTTTTGAAATTATCTTAATTTCCTAAATGTTGCTGAATAACCTTTGAGTTCGAGAAATGTTGTCGTGTATTATTGAGTCTTATCGCAGATACATGTATTTCGAGAACGGGTATCATTCACGACATTATTTCTATTCTACTAGTAGCTGTAAAGAGAAACGCGATTCCGCTGTTCCATTTTAATTTTTCGATTTGCTTGTGATTATATTGAATAAAATAGAAATAATTTCAGCTTTCGTAGTATTAAAAATATACTTAAAGACATTTTGGTATTTTAAGGTAGTTTGAACTACAAAACTTTATTTTGTCTTTTTCCCTAGTGTTTCAGTTCTTCAAGGAACTATGTGCTACAAAGAGTACATATTAATGTCTATATATGATTCTTAAAATATAGTTTTGGATAAAAGAAACATAAAGAATATATGTTTAGTATTTTTTATATAATTTTCTTTCAATTATCCAAGAATTTTCCATAAGTGATATTCTCTACAAAAACCCGGTAATGCATGCTGATTTTTTGTCTATGAACATATGTTGACACTTTAGTCTTAAATTAAGCATATCTTGAAAAATTATCAGTAGGTAAGGTAGGTTGCGTACGTCCTTAAATTATATACTGATTTGTTTGAAACATACCTTTGATAATTGCCATGAATGTAAAATAAAAAAAAGCAGTATTTCAGTAAAATCATGGAGTGCAAATTTTGGGGTTTTTCTCTGGAACAGCTCAGTTTTCTATAAAAACGGATATTTATCAGATGTGGTCTGGTAAACACAATGTTTATTAAGACCATACATTGATATATTCTAATAGTAATTTAATTCCAACAGTGAAATATTAATTCAAATGTACATGTTTTACATGTGTTTCTGATCAGATATTTTTTTATGACGTTCTTCATTTATTGGAGAATAATATCCATCATGGTATTTCTTTTATCTTGTTAACTGTTAAAGAATACGATTTACCCTTTCAATTTCCATCTGTTTATCAACGCTAAATACACGTATAAGAAATAAAATTACATCCTCTATAAGTGGTACTACTGGGGTGTTCACATCCCTTAGCTGAAGTCGATGTTAAATGTGAAGTTTATAATGATAATGGTTCCCTGGTGCATACTATTTGCAAGCAACATGTGGAAATTCAACTTGATATTTAATTCAGTTTATTGTACGACAAATTCTCATTGAATATGGTATTACTTGCTCTGGGTAAAATTCTATTTTGTTGTAAACCCCCACACTTGTTTGTATTTTTATTGCCAGTAAGCAGTCATTGTCATTGTCGCCGGTAAATCTAGAAAGCTTGTATTATCGTATTATTTACTTTCTAGAGTTTAATCTCGTTTCAATCAATATTTTGAATATGATGCATTACCTCTGTAGTTCCATTCGTGAAACAAGGATCCTTGTGTGTTTTGACGATCAACATTGTAATTGCAAACTTTTTCATCGAGTCCCTTGGACATGTCGATAACTATGAGATAGAATGCTCTTCTTGTTAAATAAACTTGGTGACATGCATAATACGCCACTTGTCCGGCAAAGTCAGTCATGCTGATCAATTTTTTACCACTTTGAAGTCCATTTATTAGCGTCTTAGTATTCTTTTCACTGGCATCTGTTTAAAATAAGGAACAGCAAACAGAAGCATATAAATCGGAAGAGCCTGTACATCTTATCCAAATATATGTCCTATTGACTGTTTTATTAAGGATATTCACTCAAACATCTAAAATTATTTGGATCAAACATAATATTATACAATGTAGACTCATATATCGAGTTTGTGTTATACATGTACATGTACATGAACACAGATATTTTAAATGCAAAGAATCTGCATCAAAAAGAAATTTGCGTTTCTATATTTTCATTATACCTTTTAATGTATTGTCTTCGATTTCAAACAAATCTTCATGGACCTCAATACCCACGGTTGTCTTGGTTGATATACTTTCATAATCTCCTTTTTTCCTTTGAAGCCTCCTAAGGAGAGTTGTCTTTCCAGCTCCAGCGCACCCCACTACCAAGCCTCTAGCGCGAAACATTTCAACACTTCCCAGCTTAGAATTTTCAACAAACCTTTTTCTGGCACTGAGATCCCATGAAAAAATTTCCTCTGGAATGTTTACTTTAAAAGGGAATAGATATAAATATAAAAAAAATATTCATTGATTACTTTTACAGGTTACACAACATCATGCAGTTTATTCCAAATAAGATGTGTCTGTTTGTATGAAACATCGATGCCCCCGTTTGGCAACATTTCAAGGATTAAATATTCCTAAATGTAAATCAAACTTGTTGATACCCAAAGTAAGGCCTTATTACGAAAATAAATTTTTGTTCCCCGCTTTCGCGAAAGCGAGGGGACATTAAATCTCATTCGTCTGTCCGTCTGTCAGTCCGTCACAAAAACTTTAACCTTGCCCATAACTTTTGATTAAGCTGAACTCATATTTCACAAGTGTATTCCTTGTGACAAGACCTTTCTGTGCGTACCACCAAATTTGACCTTTTGACCTTGACCTTGGAGTTTGACCGACATTTACACAGAAAATTCTTAATTCTACTTTGTCCATATCTTTTGTATGGTAAAAACTAGGACATTCATATTTCACATATTTATTCTTTGTGGCAAAACCTTTCATTGGATACCAATAAGTTTAACCTTTTGACCTTGACCATTATACTTATAAAAAACTTTAACCTTGACCATAATTTTTGAACGGTAAGGACTAGGGCTTTCATTCTTCACATATGTAATCCTTGTAAGAAAACCTTTCATTAGATACCATGAACTTTTACCCTTTGACATTGACCTTTGAGTAAGACTTTTTTCAAGAACTTTGACCTTGGTCACAACTTTTGAACTGCTGATGCTAAGACTTTCATTTTTCACATATGTATTCTTTGTGGCCTTTCTTTTGGTACGACCAATTTTGACATATTGACCTTGACCATGGAGTTTGACCCCTTTTTACACAAAAATTCCAAACTTTTACTCTGGCCATAACTTTTGAATGCTAGATACTAGGACTTTCATATTTCACATATATATTCTTTGTGAAAAGACCTCTCCTTTGATACCAACAACCTTGATCTTTTGACCTTCGAAATTTTTCGTACTTATAAAAAACTTTAACCTTGGCCATAACTTTTGAATGGTAAGGGCTAGGGCTTTCATACTTTACATAAGTAATCTTTGTGAGAAGACCTTTTATTTAATACCAAAAACTTTGACCCTTTGACCTTGACCTTGGAGTTCAGTGATGATTTCTAAATAAATGACATATGATAGGATGTTCATATTAAGCACAATATGTCATAAAATGACATCTCACCAACAAAGACACCGAAAGCGGGGGCCCACAATTCCTTGAATTTGTTTGTTTTAATATAAATCCCTTGCGTCGCCTGTTCAAAAGTCATGTCAAAGAATAAGGTTTTTTCCAGATGCATGTCAAACATCACGGTCAAGGTCAAAGGGTCAAGGTTGTTTGTTTGTCACAAGATTACTTATGGGAAGTACAAAAAGCCCTAGCCCTAACCGTTCAAATGTTAAAGTTTAAACATCCAGACAGACAGGGCAAGAACGATCTATTCTTCGTTCCTGGGGGTAAAAGTATTGACGGATATTAATTAACATATTATCTAACAGTTCAAAGAATATAATCTAAAACACTTTTCGTTGTAAGCACGAAAGTCTTTAACAAATATCCTTTTTACTCATTAAATATCTAAGTACACTATTAAACTATTAAAGATTAAAAAAATGATTTTAAAAAAAGTTAATGTAATATAATCAAATGTATAAATACTCACAACGTTTACTGGTCCTGTCATGAAACGTATTGTCAGAGACAGTACAGTGTGTGATGACGTCCAGCTGTAGTTTGTCTATGAAGAGGTCAAACATCTTCTCTGGTGTGTACGGTACATACAGACATCTCTCTCCCTCACTCCTCTTATAATTCCAGGACCGGCAGTATTCTGATATCACGTCACGTGACGCCATGGTCAGGAAAAACTCCAGATCACTGTCCTCCACCAGACACTCCGTAACAAAGGCATACATGACGTCATGTCTGATATCGTCTGATTTAAATTTAAAGAAGTTTCCATGTTTATCAATGACTTTCTTCCGAATATCCGTCAAGTTTATTTCGTCACTTAAATGTATATCTGTGAAATATTTTTCGCTTAGTTTAGTCATCAGTACTTTGTTGTCCTGATCATTGGCATCAAACGAATAATCGTCTACCAGCAGAACACAGTACTGAAGACACTTTATTTCAGGTGGATAGGCGTGGTACTCACCTAAAATTTGATTTATTAATCGATAAATGGAATATATAAAAGCAATCTGACTAAAATCAGATCCCTGTTACGTACACCAAACGTCATACTTTCAATAAGGAAGATCTGATTTTACTCAGATTGCTAAAAAGGGGACAACTATTAATAATAAGACTGCACATAAAATTGATATCTAACATTTCTTTAAAGAACACAACATTGTTAAGTTTATACTTATGATAATTAAATCAAACCATGCATTATTTAAGATGAAAAATATGTTAATGATATTGATATTACCGGATCTACATGTATCTTGTGTATCATAATAAATTGCACTGTTTTAATATTTCAACAATATTACTTTTGTAAAGGGGATTTGAGATGTTATAATCCTGTATAATCAGTTTATATATTTATTGATACCAGACACTAACCATTCTAATTTGAATCAAAATAAATGGTACTAAAACGCCTATGACTTGCCATTTCTTTTAAAAACTTAAGACTGGACTTCCGAAGAAACACTTATTATAGAGTTTTTAAAATTATTTTACTTCCCTTATTGCAATTATTCATAAACAAAACAAAGATATTCAGTGAACATGGGTTATGCATATCGATTGCTCTGCTGGCAATTTCAATGATGCGTGCTATTATTCATTTGTTTAAAAATATACATATTCTGTTTTCTTTCTCTTTATGAACCTGGACTCATAAATTTTTGCAACATCTTCAGCTGTTGCTAAATACGGAACGGAAAAAGGAATAAATTATTTTAGATTAAATCGCTTCATATACACAAAAAATCACAAACGACATGTTAATACATATTAAATACATATTAAATCCCCTGTTATGAAACAGAAGTTGATATAATCATATTCCGCTTCATATCCATGAAAATCGCTTTCATCAAACAATGGGATTTGAAAGTGTGTGTGTTTGAAAGTGAGAGTCTCGGACTGATGTACAAATGTAAGCTGAAAGGAATTTTACAAGCGAAAAGTAGAAAACCATTTTTTGATTCGGGAGGGGGATATATCCCCTTTCCAACATCTTTCAGTATTTTTTTTTACACTTATATACTAACTACATTAAAGAAATTGTAGGGGCTGCAATGATCATGTTTATAGTAAAATGTTATGTCTGGGGGAAAAAAGGGGGGAAGAGACAAATTTATCTAGATGAACCATGGGTGAGAAATAAAAAGTAAAATATTTTTAAGTTTACAATTATAGAGCAAATCTTTCTGACAAGTTCGGATACATTTAAGCACCTGAAATGGAACACTATTTGTTACAATTTTATACAACATAGATACGCTTTCTATATTTATTAAAATACAGGATATATAATGATTGGAAAAATTTTCTGTGGTTCATTAAATGCAGTATTATCTTTACTCTCAATGAAGTTTAATTTTGCATGTTTTTGTCGGGGAATAAATTGTTTATATAGAATTTCTCAGAATTTATAGTGATATGCATTTTATCCAACGATTTGTGTGTTTTGTTTTTAATCACCGTGCCTTAGCGAGGGGATTAACACATATAACGAGGTATCTCTGGGCTATATATGATAAAACTGGATAAATGAAAGAGGAGTGTATTGGATAAAAGTCATATCCAATTACAAATCATGGTAGATTCTTTTAATCCCATGTTTAATACTACACAAATGATGTGTTATACTGTTTTACGCGGGATTTTACTTTATTTTACTTCATCACGCTAACGCAAAAATCATTGTAACGTCAAAACTACACTGAACTGTGGGATACGAAAATGAGTCATATCCATGGGATAAAGGGGCAAACATGGGATAAATAAATGTGAAACATATCAGTTTGTTTTTCCGCTCATCCAAAAGGTTTTGAGAACTTTCTAAGGCCCCAGGCCACTCCACTTGTATGTCCAAAATATACATAAGATTTAAACAATCAACTTTTGATTTGCATGTGATTATAAGCCTCTATTACGACCCCAAACTTCCTTGATTCGCCACTGCTTGCATAATGTGAAAATCAAAACTTGTTTTTGTCTTTACAGATATACATGTACAGTGTATGTATGTACATACTAGCAGTATTTTCCCTCATGTCTATTTCAAGACAATAACGTATTATTTTATGAATCAGAACTCTCCTTGTACGTTTCGTTCAGATTAATAATCTGGATCTGAGTCTAGTTAGTATGTAATTTATAGACCCATCGCATGTACACGTGCCAATTCTGAGGGTGTGCATAATTCATGAATATCCAGTGGATCATAGTTTACGAAAAAGTCTTTATTAACAGATATGATTTTTATATCAAGATCAAGGATATTGCTTTTTATATCTGATTTACATCCATGTACACGTACTTGGCTTTCTGTGAGGTCTGTTATCGATGATGTAAATGTCCCAGTTTGGATGTAGACCTATACAGGATCTCACGATGTCAGGTCTCGCCAGGTACCCGTATCTCCAGAGCCACGTGACGTGATCTACACTGTCCAGTGCTGCTTTTCTGCATTGGATTCTCTCCTCTGTTTGTTTTAATTTCTCTAGAAAATCCGATCTCTCTTGTTCACTTCCCCTTACAATTCTCATAGGAACATTTACTAGAATAAGTAGAAAAGTATTACAAGTTTGATTTTCCAGAAAGCCTGAAATGTCATCTCTTTGGCTTCATTAAAGTCACTGAATAATCAGTGGAGTGTAATTTTTTCTCAGCCATTACAAATTTTTTCTATTCTTCCGGGGTGAGGAGTGACAGCTTACCTGATCAATTTTAGATTAAGAAAAAGGGTAGTGATCAAAATCCTATGTTATGGATGGGAAGGGAATATTTTAACTTTTTAATTTTTTTTTTTCGAATAAAAAATTCATTTTGATAGTACATGACTATACTCGAACAAAAAGTGTGGATAAGTGAGGGGCTGGCATTGAACAATTACAGCAGTACAAAGTTAAAATACCTGGTACACAGATTTGTAGATATGATTTTCTAAAATTGTCTGAATGATATCATGATTCATATGTTATATGTCCATATTTTACACTGCATGAAATATAATAAAATGATGTTTAAAAATTTTTTATCTGGAAATTATCAAAGCTACAAAGATTGAGACACGTTTCATGACATTTACATATATCCTATCACTTTTGCGATGTAAACTTAATCCATAATAGATATAACTCTTAAAAACAAAAGTGTCCATTATCCCTTTTATAAATTTGTCAAGCTGAAGAGGTTTTTTTGGTCCAATTTTGCCCCGTAAGCCATGCTATAATTTAATTTTACTTTGCATTAACATTTCCTATAAAATCATAAGAGTAATATTTTTTTTATGTAAAAAAATGTTGTCCCATTACGCAGTATTTGTACAAATTGTATCAAAATATCACAAGAATTAGTTCGGTAAAATCTTAGCGTTCCTTTTGACCTTATATATTACATGTATTTCGCAGTTTCTTACTCCATGTCAAGACAGCAGACAAAAGCGCTAACTTAAATAATTCCAACCAGTTGGTTGTATAATAATCAGTACATGTATATATAATATCAGTATAATATCACCATATTAGAAAAAAGTCCTAATTTGCCAACCCCGAACTTACAGCTGTTCTCGGAATATACATGTGCCATTAGTGGCCGTCCAAATTCACGTGCAGTGCGTATATATTTTTTTGTGTGTGTTTAAACTTTATATGCATATTAAACATATAAACTATTATGTATTATTATTTGGTCTTCATTTCAATAATATAAGAGGGGTGAATTGAAGATTTTTTTTTGCAATTTATGCAATTAAAACTGCATAGATTGCAAGTTCTTTATAATCATGATAAATCCTTAAAAAGAATATACTAGACATGCAAGAAAATACTCATGATTTTTTGTGATCTTTCTTCCAATGCCTGTAGTTTTTTTTAAAGACATTAATGTATCCACCTATAACTTGTGCTTTTAATTTCATAATGCATTTGATCATATTGATTAATCAGACTTGTTTTATATTTTTAAAAAATGACATCGCTTTATAAAATGACTAATGTACCCAAAAATTGTTTTCACCAACAATTCCTATTCGTCAGTAAAGCGATTACTTATTTGAATGTTTTAATTAAATTTGATGTTGATTTTCTGTGAATTCTTGGATCCACGCCTCGGCTGCAGAGGATCTTTACACACGCGCTGACCTAGTTAGAAGAAGATCGAGTTCTGGCTATCATTAAGGTAATAGCCAAGAAGACTATACTTTAGAACATATAGTGTAGAGTTTGGAAAAACCTCATCATTTAGGCGATTGTGCGTGTTGGACTCTCTATGATTTCTTTGCAGCTTGTTTTCTTTATCAATGATAAGGCAGATCGCTCGTTGTTTACATCTCTATATTTAGAAAATTGCATCATCGTGTCAAACTGACCAATCGGTGATCCTCGGGTAGCCTCGCACTTTTTAGACGGAGGCTGTATAACAGCCTCCGGGTATTGGGTTTGTCTTGCCCATGACGTCGATAATGAGGATTCACCAAGCACCATCTATCGGCGGATTTTCTATGAGTGTTGTAATGAAAGATCGATGAATGAACAATGCATATAAAATATTTATATTGTAAAAATATTCACAATATAGTTTTTAATTGTTAATTTCATATCTTAAATTTTAGGAATCACCTGAAATAAATGTAGCCAGTTTCTACAAGCGGTTTACACATTCGTTATGCCCATACTAATATGAGAGAAACGAACGACAACTCTGTTAGTGATATCAATATACTTGTATCTGTCACGTTTGACCCGATTGGTTACAACCCAAGTATTTGGTTCATAGGATTTACATGATTTATCACATTACATTATTTATCAAATTACATGGTTTATCATATTATGCCCTGATTTTGGATTTAAAATCATATTTACTTCTCAATTAATTGTCTAATGGAATTTGAGATCTCAGCAATATCTTAGAAACATGACTTGTTTACTATTACATGTTACATGTACTAATATTGGAAAACCACTCGGCTCGAACATGCCATTAGAGCTATCCGACCCGTCAATGAGGTCAATTACAAACCCATGTGTTTTCGTGTACATCATTATGCTTGGAAAGTGAAACTGTAGGATTGAACACAAAATCGAAGCGAAACTACTCGACATCGAATCCTCCGCCACCTCTATGTCATACATACGGTAAGGGGTTCACAAGCAGGGGCAGATATAAAAAATAGTTCGCTGTTTTACTGTTTAATTTGATGATTTTAAGGTAAAATGAATAAGAAGAAGTAGAAACACGAAATATTAATTTTAAATACCTTTTTCTTTTTTCGTCAAAGAATGTTTTTTGTGATTTATTTTTGGAAAGTAGGAATATTTCGCAATCCCGAACATGGGCGAAGTAGTTCCATCGACGCCATATTTATTTAAGTTTTTGTGTACTTTTTCTGCTCTGCTGGTTTCCTCGGATTTTTTCCATATTCAACAGTGTAACCGACTTTTCCCTTCCTTGCAGTTGTGTTATATTCCAGAGGTGAGCATTATTTATGTCGTTATTTTCACATTTTGTTCAAATTGTTCTTGAAATATTGAAAGAAAAAAGAAGTTGTTCAGTGTCAGAAGAGCATAAACCAAATATTTTAAGAATTTTGGAAATGATTGAAAAGCTTTAGACGAACTTTCAACGTGAATGAGAATGTATTGAGAAATGACTGAGAATGTAATGAGAAATGAGCAGTCATTAGAATTTGAAAGATAGATTGTGACGTCATGTTTTGTGAATTTTTGTTAACCAATCTACTGAACCATTCTGAAAGAAAAAAAAATTGAAAAGCATAGAAAGACCATTGTTTTTGCAATTGCTTATCAAAATACTTAATTATGAGATATTTCAGTTTTCAAAGTTACATGAAATATTTTTACTTCTGTGTTAGGAGGATTACAGTTGGGATTAATATACCATATATATATTGAATGAATATGGATGCAGAATCTTGTTTTACTTAGTAATGCCTCGATTACTCTGATTACTGGAAGAACAAGTCTATGGTGAAATAGGTAAATTTATTTCTTGTTTGTTTGTATAGGATTGAACCTCTTTACTTTGATATTGGAAGTTAAACATGGATATCAATTTAAGTATTTCTCTTCCTACAAATGTGTTACAAGGCAATTTTTTGCAAGGTGCTGCTCATTTTTCGGAAGTATCAAGAGGTAAATAATGTGTGTGCAACTGCTTTATGTTTTAACTGTATATAAGCTTTTCAAATGGTGTGCCAACAATTTCAAAGCATGATTTACATGTACATGCAATACTGATGTCAGGTGATGTATTGTATACACTACGGAAGAATCCTTCGCAGCACTGTTAAGGCCTACTATGAGAAATCAACGGAAAAAAGACGTGTAAAAACGGGATTTTTTTTAAAAATTGAATTTATTTTAATTAGGCTGTTTTAGTATCACATAACTTTAATACTTATGGAAATAGCATTGTATAACCCACTCGGTACTGTATGAAGTTAAGTCCCATCGATGGACAGTCACGTGATGAATGCATAGTTCGTGTACTGAAAGTAGGTCATTAACAAATTTCAATATCGCAAGGGCATACCCTAATTAAAATAAAAGATTCAAGCTATTAATTGTTTCTGTATACTTTGTAGTTTCTGAAAAGTGCTGCTGCTTTGAATAGAATTCGCGTTTTAATAGTTTAATTTTCAAGTAAATAGGCCAATGTCGAAATATGTTTGACTTTTTCCAAATATTTTGTGTACTTATAAAATCACGGCCTCGATTTAAAGAAAGCAGCAGCACTTTTCAAGTTAAGGATAATATCCTTTATCTATATTCAAAAAATGGTTTAGATCTATGCAGTGTATGCCCTTGCGAAAGTACGATTTTATGAGGCATCTCGATGTAAACAAGAGGCCCTTGGGCCTTATAGGTCACCTGAGAATCATGCAACAACTGTCAAATGATAGAATTTGGCTCAAGTTTTAAGGCAAATGTTATGGCATTCACAATTTTGAAAGAGGCTGGCAGTCTGGCACATTGCTAATCATAATTATGAACTTTGCAATCGCTTAGTTTGGTTACTTAAAGTGGCTGGGTGGTCGTGGCCATTTTTTGACTATTTCTATCTCCTTTAGAAGAAGAGTTCCATATAAAGATAAACAAAAATAATCAAATTTTAAAACTAATATGTATGAAATTTTTCTTTGTCAAATGATAGAACTTTGACAGCTCAAGATATCATATCATTTAAGTTATATCTGGTGGTTAATTTGTTGTTAATTTGTTGACCCCAAGCCTTAATACCCATGGACTGGATAGGGGAACAAAAACCAAACATGAACCCCTGACCCTAGGTCAACACATTGCACAATTTTTGAAAAGGCACACTTGCTTATCAAAAATGTTTGATTAATACCAAGGAACAGATTTCAAACAATTCATTTCCAGTATTAAGTAGAGCCCTACCCCACCCCACCCCCCTTCCCTGGTATCCCTGACCTAGGAGCCTGTAAGTTCACAATTCTGGAAGAAAAACCTTTGCACATCATAACTTTATTAGTAGTTCATCTGCTTATTAACCAGGAGCAGAGAAGAAGATTTTCAAAAAATTAATGTATTTTAACTATATAATCTTTATAAAGCCCCGCCCTAACACCAGGACCCCTGACCCTGGGGCCATAAAATTCACAATTTTAAAAGAGGCACTCCTATTCATCATAAGTATGTACTTTAGTGATTTTAATTAATATCCAGAAGCAAAGAAGAAGATTTTCAAAGCATAAATGCATTTTTACTATATAATCAATAGAGCCCCGCCCTAACACAAGAAGCCCTGACCCTGGGGCCATAAAATTCACAATTTTAAAAGAGGCACTCTTGCTCATCATAACTATGTACTTAGTTAGTGTATTTAATACCCAGGAGCAGAGAAGAAGATTTTTAAAGAAATGATGCATTTTCATTATATAATCTATATAGCCCCGCCCTAGCACTAGAACCCCTGACCCTAGGGCCATGAAATTCACAATTTTAGAAGAAGCACTCTTGCTGGTCATAACTATATACTTAGCCAGTTTATTTGATACCCAGAAGCAGAGAAGAAGATTTTCAAAGAATTAATGTATTTTCACTATATGATCATTATAGAGCCCCGCCCTAACACCAGAACCCCTGACCCCGGGGCCAAAAAATTCACAATTTTGGTAGAGGCACTCTTGCTCATCATAACTATGTACTTAGTTAGTTCATTTAATACCCAGAAGCAGAGAAGAAGATTTTTAAAGAAATAATGCATTTTCACTATATAACCAATATAGCCCCGCCCTAGCACTAGAACCCCTGACCCTGGGGCCATGAAATTCACAATTTTGGTAGAGGACTCAATGCTGATTACAATCATGCAAACAGTTTGACTGCTTGATGTCCAGGAGTAAAGAAGAAGATTTTCAAAGATTGGACTAATTTTAGTGGTTTTGGCCCCACCCCCCAGGCCCCAGGGGGGCAGGGACCATGAAATTCACAATTTTTGTTCCCCTTCACCCATAGATGCTATATGCCAAAATTGGTTAAAATTAGCTCAGTGGTTTCAGAGAAGAAGCTGAAAATGTTCAAATGTTAACGCACGACGCACGACGAACGACGCACGACAAACGACGCACGACGAACGACGCACGACGACGGACAAAAACAGATAGCAATAGGTCACCTGAGTTTACTCAGGTGACCTAAATATGCGTAACCTGTACATAAAAACACGATATAATTAATAAAATACATTCTCTTGGTAGTTAATTAATAATCTTACTAAACAAAGGCTATCCATTGGTATTAATCGACTATTTAAAACCTGTAAATAATATTCCGTTTAATAATAAAACACATTTTTCATTGTTAAAAAATTCTTCATTCTGCCTTTCACAGCACATGAAGTACGTCATTTTTACCAATATGACGTCATGTTTACAAGTTCATCGCGATGAGTGCTTTGTTTTTAACCAGCTTCATGGGATTTAACTAGCAACTTTTTTAAATACATTGATAAGTTATATTGTTGTTTATTACGCTAATACAGTGAAGAGATGCAAATTATTTCATTTTCAGGTATTATGAGAAATACATGAAAGTCATATTTTTGTGTGACGTCACAGTAAACTTATCCCGTATAAATTAAGCCCCGCCCCTTATTCAAGCCTTAACAATGCTGCGTTTTCAAGATCATTTGTTGTCAGATACAGACAAAAATATTTTTCGTCATATATACAACAAGTATTTGTTGGTACTATGGGTCAGACACTTAACTCCGAAATTAGTTTTTCATTAGAGGGTTCTTTGAATAGGGCATTTGCAGTCTATGACAATGTAATTCTCATTTTTCATTCCTGTGCAATAGCAATCAAACACAGCAATGGTAGCTTTTACATTTTTACCCTCACAACAGAGGTATAAATGGGTTGTGTGACCCAGAAGGCAAATGTACAGTTTCTATATTAACATCCTTTCCACTTTTATGTCAGTTTTTAAGGCAACTTTGCCTTTCCCTGTCTGAAGTTATGCTTGATCAGGTTGCATTTGAGGGATGTGCTTTGTCCATGAAAAAATTGTCATTTATACCTAAAAAACCTATTGTGTATATTGAAGAACACTTGCAAAGTATTCCTCACCACAATTTTCCTCATAGTAAGTCCCAAAATGAAGGTGTGTTAGGAAAGAGAGCTTATTCACACAATGAAAATGACATGACAAGCAAAGGAAGTTGTATTGAAACACTGGATAGTTCTGATAGTATGTATTTAATTTCAATAAATATAAAGGATAAGGAAAAACAACCAACATTTGACAAAGACAGCAAACACATAGAGAGAATGAGTGCTGTTATTGCAAGTTTTAAAGCTACAGTAGTAAATGGACCATCATATGTTTGCTCTTGTTGCACACAAACTTGGTTCAGGGAAGGAGTTGTCAAATCTGATACAATTCGTCAATCAGAGTTTGTGAAAAAATATTTACTTGATATTAAAAGTGTTGGGGATATGGAATGGATTTGTGTTACATGTTATCGCCACCTAAAATCTCGGAAAGTACCATCTTGTTCTGTTAAGAATGGGTTTTCCTTTCCAGAAAAACCATTGCATTTAGATATAACTGAAATGGAAGAGCGTCTTACAAGTCCGCGGATTCCTTTCATGCAAATAAAGGAAAAACCAAGAGGTGGACAAAAAAGTCTGCGTGGAAATGTTGTCAATGTACCAACAGATGTCAACAAGACAGTTAAAAGTTTACCTAGAATGTTTGCAAAATCTGAGACAATTCAAGTGAAATTGAAGCGTAAATTATCATTCAAACATCATGTTATGCATGAAACGGTCAGACCAAATAAATGTCTAAGTGCTTTACGTTGGTTAATTGACAACAGTGAGTTATTTAGAAATGAGGGGATAACAGTAAATGAGGACTGGAACATAACAGAGGAACAGAAAGATTGGTTAGATTTGAATGAAAAAGAAGAGATTAATGCAGAGGAAAATATAGAAGAATATCCAGAAGACACCTGGACTGAAGATCCTAATTTCGATACTAGACTGACAGGAAATACAGACACACTAATGCATCCAGCTGATGTAAGGTCATTGAATAGAACACATAACTTTGCACCAGGTGAGAATCAAATTCCTTTAGGTATGTACCAGGATCCGCATGCAGAATACCTTGCATTTTCTACTATATACTGTGGTCAAGAACGTCCTTCTAATAAAGACAGACTTGTCCCAGTGACATACAGTACTATTTGCAAATGGGAATTGAGATCACTGGATAGAAGAGCAGCTTTTCAATACCTAATCTGTTCTTCAAATTGAAAAAGCTGCAGATTAAACAGATACAAGACAAAGTGAATCTTGCAATGCAGAAATGCAAAAGTAATGGAAAGAAAGTAACAGTTAAGGACGTAATAAACCCTTCAGCATTTGATAATATTGTTCGATTGAATGAAGGTTACAGGGTACTTAGAACATTAAAAGGATCACCTGCCTATTGGGAAAGTGCAAAGAAAGATGTATTTGCAATTATTAGACAATTAGGAAAGCCAACATGGTTCTGCTCTTTTTCTGCGGCAGAAACTAAGTGGTCAAGTTTGTTGAAAATTTTAAGCAAACAACTGAACAACATAGACTTGTCTGATGAAGCCATCAAAGAGTTGTCATGGACAGAAAAGTGTGAGTTGATTAAGAAAGACCCAGTTACATGTTCGAGGTATTTCCAGCACAGATTTCAAATGTTCATGCAAAAAATATTGAAGAACAGTATCAGTCCTCTAGGCAAAATTGTGGATTATTTCTTTCGTGTTGAATTCCAACAGAGGGGTTCACCACACATTCACATGCTCCTATGGATTGAGAATGCCCCAATATATGAAGAAAGTGCTAAGGAGGAAATTCAGATCTTTATTGACAAGCATTGCACATGTTCACAGAATGGTGACATCTCTGAACTGATTAACTATCAGACACACAGGCATGCAAGGACTAGTAAAAAAAGAGGTAAGAATGTATGTCGATTCAATTTTCCTTTGCCTCCATTGCCAAAAACAGAAATCTTGGAACCCCTTGATGAGAAAGACTTTGAAGAAAATCCTCATGTACAGCAGGACTACCTCAAAATTTTTGAATATTTAAATGACTTAAAATATGGAAAGGAAATAGATTTTGAGATTTTCCTCAAGGAGATAGGAATGAATTATGAGACATATCTTTTTGCACTAAGATCCAGTTTGAAATCACCAAAGGTGTTCTTAAAAAGAGCAGTTTCTGAGATACGCATTAATTCCTACAATGAGTTACTTCTTAAAGCTTGGGAAGCTAACATTGATGTTCAGTTTATTCTTGATGGCTATGCTTGTGCTGCATACATTGTATCATATATTTCCAAGTCTCAGAGAGGAATGTCAAATTTAATGCAAGAAGCATGTGAAGAAGCTAGAAATGGAAATATGTCTGCGCGGCAACAAGTACGACAAATTGGAAATAAGTTTCTAACTCATGTAGAAATATGTGCACAAGAAGCTGCATATCTTGTACTGCAAATGCCTTTGCGAAGTAGCAGTAGAACAGTTAACGTTGTATTCATAAACTCGAATGAGCAAAATAAGAAAACGTTTTTGCTCAAACCAATGGAAACACTGCAAGAACTACCGGAGAATTCAACAAATATTGAATCAGACAACTGGTTCAAACGATATCAAAGAAGACCAAAGTCTTTACAAACTTGTTGTTTAGCAGACTTTATTGCAACATTTGACATAATTTTGCCAGCAAAGGAGAAAACCTCATCTTACAAGAAAAATGTATTACCTAAAGATGAAATGGAAGAAATAAATGAAGATGATATCTTACATGGAGAAAATGATGATGACAATATTCAGGAAGAGCACTTTATGAAAGATGACTCTATACTTAAAGAAGGAACACTTCAAAAATCATTCGACATGTCAGGTATAATAAAGATCAGGACCCAGAAAATTTTTTTAGAGAACAGCTTATGTTATTCTATCCCTGGAGAAATGAGGAACTTGACTTGATTGGAGAATTCAACAGTTTTGAAGCTAATTTTAAACACAATCAAAAGACCATCCAGGAAAACAAGAAACAATATGAAGCTGATAAAGGAGTTATAGATACTGTGGAAGCATGTATGCTTCATTTAGCAGAAGACAGTAATAATGTAATTGAGGCTGAAGTTCAGCATGAAGATGCAATTGATCAAGAAGAAGACGTATGTGACTTGCATGGCTGTTTCAATCCAGAACATTATGGTGTAGAATATGATTTAGGTGTTGATTTGGGCATTACAAGAAAACAGTTAGAAAGAAATGATATTGTACGAAACCAGGTACCTGTTTCTGAATATCAAAACCGTGTAAGATCTCTGAATGAGAGACAGACAACTTTCTTTTACCATGTTCTTCATAAAGTAAAAATGGACTTTTTTCCTTTTTACTGCTTTTTGACAGGAGGTGCAGGAGTTGGAAAAAGCTTGCTAAAAACATGTCTCTTCCAAGCTATTACAAGTTATTATACAAAGTAGTTATTATACAAAACAGCCAGGAGAGCTCATCCTTGCTGACTTCTTTACAGTGCTCTCGGAATTCGATTGCCGATTCCATGTCAATAACTGTACTGCATGGTTCCCCGTAGAACTCCTTACATCCACATGTATCACTCCTAAAGCGGGCCTGGGCAACATACTCCCTTGTGTCCTCATCCGTTGGTTCAATATTTACTGCGCATGTGAGTTAAGGCTACATATGGAGGTTTTTTATGTAAAATATCCAATTAAAGTCCATAATTGCTCTACTTACGACATAGAAAATCCTAAGTTTTGTTTTCTAATACATACTCTGTACCTATGACATGTGAAAGTCAGCACACATTATGACGTCATATTATGACGTCATCGACCTGTACTACACAAGTTTTTAAGAAACATCAACAAAATCGCTTCGGCGCAAGGGCATACCTTACTTTGTTTTACAGAAACAAGGTATAAAAAGATGCAGGATATTCAAAGGATTTAAGAAATTGCTGCACAAATGTCGGCACTGCAATTGTTTAGTTACTATTCGTGCATTTATAAGTTTAAACAGGGTAAAAATTCACAGTCCAGTGTAAGTTTCCCAAAATTTTTATAAATTGAGAAAATGCATAGGATTTGTGCAGCAATTTTATCAATTTTAAGAATATTCTCCTTAATAATATACATTGTTAATTTTAAATAAGATAGGGTATGCCCTTGCGCCGACGTGATTTTGTTGATGTGAATTATTACCTTGAATGGGAGAGAACAATGACGTCACAATATGACGTCATAATGCGCACTTGCAATAATAAACTATGGGTACTAAGTATGTATAAGAAAATCATTTTGAACTTTCTCTGTACATAAAATATACAACTTATGAATTTTTATTAGCTCATTTGCATATCCATATTTAGCCTTAACTCACTTGCGTGGGTCCACGTCTTCATCATTGTGGGAATCAGATTCAAAGTTTTCGTCGGAACTACTTTCGTTTTCGATCACATTGTTACTTTCATTGAAATACAATTCATCTACAACGTTTAATTCTTCTATGAAACTAAGATCTTGGTTATCTAAAATTTCTTGTGGTATAGAACACGTACTTCTTGTCTCCTGACTCATGATGCCTCATCTTTTCGCTTTTGATTGACCGCCATATTAGATCACCAATGAAAACAAAAAGACGGGAAGTAAATCGAAAACTTCCGTTTCATTATTTTGGCGCTTAATTTAAAACTTACAACAGAAAAAAAAATTCTTCGCAGTTTTTGAGACAGACGACATAATTCATAATTAAATGAAATTTAAAAAAGAAACTATGAAATCAATTGGCCTAAGTCAAAAAACAAACAAAACTAAGCTAACACGTGTCTAACGTTTTTAGCGCGCCATGCTTGTATCTGTGACGTAAGTTTGATCGCCGATTTCTCATTATGACGTTTGCCGCATCTGGCCCCTTTTTCCCAGTCGCGGTCACATATATGTATAAACATTTATATTACAAATTAGCCAGGGTACTTTTGATGTGGACGCTCCACACAAGTGTCACCTTTTCTGGCCCAGTGGTTCTTGAGAAAAGATTTTCATACATTTTTCCTATATATTTCTATGTAAAACTTTGATTTCTCAAAAAAAAGTTAATTACAGTTTGTAAATTATTCAAATGCTAAACAAAGGAAAGAAAATATTATCTTTAAAATCTCTAAAACCTGAATAGATATGAAATACATGTATATGCAAATAGTTAATACACTTGGAATATTTCATATAATCAAAATCCAGACAAGAATCCTTCCTTAAAGTTCATGGTCAACTTTTATTTCAGGATGAGGCTATTAAAGTAGTTCCCGTTGGACAACAACAAGCAGACATAAGAACTGTGTGCTTGAAGGACCAAGGACACACCATGGACGTCACACTATGGAGTAATCTTACTGAAATGGACATCAAAGTGGGCGATTTCCTAGAGTTAACTCACTGCCTTATGACAGAATAGCAGAAGAAGAAAGCGTTAAACACTACAAGAAATACTGTCATTAAGGTACACGTCATCTAAGTGCATGCATTACTATTGTATCAATTATTGTTCCTAGTCAACTTCTGAAAACACAATACAATTTATCAAAAAATTATTTCTACCAGAAATATGATTAAGTAAACTTAAAAATGGATCAATTATTTTAGAAAATAAACATTTTAATTTATATTAACACCAGAGAAATATAATTAATATGCTGTATACTGATATGTTATTTCATGAACAAAGTACGTTTAAATTGTGCCAAATTTTGTGCTCAAAAATAAGTCTTGTACATTTTAAACTATCTTTTCCAGAAAGTAGAACCACGTACATTGGTGGTAAAGGGCGCAGTAGAGGCTATTTCTATTGGAAATGAGGAAGTTGAACTATGTCTCGTAGAGGAAAAATGGATGCCAGGACATTAAAGTAAATGTTGGAACTTTTCAAGGCGAACTCACAAAGAAAGTAGAAGAAGCATCCACTTGGAATATTTCACAGTTAGAAAATTGTGTCGTGTCCATGCTACCATTCCCAGTAGAAGCAACTATGAGTGGATCAGATGTGCAAACATTCAAATTCCTTTGAAAGTCAAAATTTGATCCCAGTTATTTGTTGATGTTTCAATCAAATAGTTATACATGTACTAACTGGGTTTTTTTCTCTGATCTTGCAACACATGCAGTTACCATGTAGTAAGTCATTGATATTAATATTATTTTGGTAGTTTACCACACTAGATTTTTTTGTTGGGTTGAATTCATGTTTCATTTATGTAAATTTACTGTAAGCCAATTGATATTTATGTCATATTCAATTCGCAACTCCAGAGTCTAAGAATCAATCCTGCACAATTTTCACTACAGACGGAAAATTTCACTACAAATGCAAAGTAGAAAAAAAATAGTTAGCAGAGAAAATGGAGATAAAAATACTTGCCAATTATACAAGACCCAAAACTTTTAAATATATAACATGAATAAAACTTGGTTTACAGTATTGTAAGATGATGCTATTGTTCAAATAGTAAAAAAATGTGGTTTCATTTTCTTAGACAGAGAAGTAATTCCTGTATATCAATGAATACCAGTGTGCCTTGCCATGGATTTTTCATATGTAGTTAATGATTTTAGTCTTGTGTATTAAAAGATATTAGTATTTTCATATACAAATACATGTACATTATAAGAAATTATACCTCATTTTCCCTTCTTGCCAACACATTTTTATCAAATCATTTAATAGTGCAAGTCATCTTATTAAAGAAAGTATTAGGAAGTATTTGTAATAATGCATTCTGTGCCAAAATTACACATTTGTTATATTCTGTGCCAAAAACAACACTATGCATATGTGCTAAGTAGTGGTGCCTTATCTAACATATTCATTAAAATGCCTTGTAATATGTTGAACTTAGCAGAAATAGACAGGGCATTTTCTTTCTTTAAATCACAATAACTGGAATGTTCTTACATCTTATTTCTCAAACTTTTGTTACCTATAATAATCAAATACAGTTTGATTTTTAGACCATGATGTGTCCATAATTGCATGATTTTTAAGAAACTTAACGATTCAGTATGATAGAATAAATTTGTCACTGAACATGTACATGTGTTTGTGTATATAGAAACAAGCTGTATACTAATACAGTGTTAGATGTTTGTTTATTTTAATGCTGTTGCATAATTTCATATTAGACCAATTTTGTTTAATATAAATTGCACAGGTACATGCTTTATGTATACAAGGGTACAAATTGTTTTGTTCTGGTACCAACTGCATGGTTGTTCATGAACTTTTCAGCTACTTTAATGCTTAGATATTTCTTTTTGACAAGAGGACATTGTAATAGTGATTAACCCCCTTCCCCACAGTCACGCATTTTCACGCATATACCGTTGCCCCACAATCACGCATTTTAACGCATATACCTTTACCCCACAATCACGCACTTTAACGCACATTGCGTTTTTTGACGTTTTCTGCTCTGATATCGCGTAAAGTTTTGCTGGTATAACAATAAATGATAAATAATATATTTTTTTAATCTATTCTAATTTATTTTCGCAAATAAGAATATTTTTTCTCGTTTTAATATGTCCGAGTCGTTCGATTTATTAGACGAAACTTGGGATGCGAGACAAATTCAGAGGGTCTTTCTTTTGGCACTAAAAAAGCTCACCACTTAAACCACTGGGTTGGTGATGTAGATATCCCCCAATCTTGTGTGAAATGGGACCCTTGATCCAGAATTTATCAAATTCGACGAGTGAATATTTTATGTAAATAATTGATAAAAGTGTGTGCAGAAATCGACAGAAGGAACGGATAAAATCACAAAAAAAAAAAAAGATTTAAGTTAATTCATACTCTTACAACTGAAGAAAAAAGAGGTTTTGTTCATTAAATAAAGCTTTGTTTTAATTTACATTTTTTCTTGTTTCTTGTTCGATTTAAATTCACTTTCGTAAAAATACAATCTTATTGTTCCGCCTTACACAGCAATAAAAAAAAATACATACACAATTGGAAAGGAAAAAAAAACTCAAGAAACGCAATATCGTGCTGAAAAAGATGTAGTATAATTTAAATTTGAATGATTTCGTTATCGATTCAATGTTTCAAATATTCGTAAAAAAGTATTGCACCTACTCTTATGTATTGATTTTTAAAAATAAACGTACATGTTTATATTCGGGAAAATTTAATTAATACAAGTATACTGTATACATACTTGTTTGATATTTTTAAAACAGGACTGGACAAACGCAAGTCTGTCAGCCAATGGTCGCTAGAAATACCCTGCTCTGATGTGAAAATACACTGATATGTTAATTAAAATTTACACAAGTTTAGTTACGGGCATATGCACGGACAAATAGGAAGTTGACATCAGATTCATACAAAAATAAATCCCATCAAAGTATGTGCTAAAATGTCAAGCATCGGCAATATAAGTAGTTGCTGGAAAAAAAACTGCGACGGAAATGTGTTATGTATTGTACGACAGACGCACGGATTAATAGGCAGTTGACATCGGATTTTTAAAAAAAATGGATCCCACGATATAGCATGCCTCAGTGGAGAATGTGCGAAATTTTCAAGCATCTGTGATGAGTAATTGCTGCGAAAACTGCGATCAAAACTTACGGACTGACACACAAACAGCTAGACAGACGGACAAACACACAAGGGTAAAACAGTAAACCCCTTCTCCCTTCCTCTCTCCTTGGCTTCGGAGCGGGGTATATTCAAAGATGTGTCCAGTGATTAGTTTTATAAGTGGGTAAATAGTTCCTTAGGAATATTTTTGATCCGCCTTGAGTACGTTTATATTGTAAGTATATTTAAAAATATTCACATCGCATGTAGTTTAAGAATACGTATATACGTGTACTCTGTAGATTCAAGTTTGTCAACACTGCATACACTATAGAAATGATAGGTTTAAGAAAAACTTAATAGGGGAGTAAAGTTTCCATAAGAGGACAACGATGTGGTCTGAAGCATTTAGGCGCTAAAAACTCCATTCTGGGGGTGGGGGGGGGTTCTTCTATGACCAAGACGATCTAAATTATTTCCTACATCAATCTCTGGAATAACCGGTATATTCAGCATTTCTAGCATTTCTTTTCTTCGATCAACAGGTTGTTAAATAAAAGGACTGAATTGAAAATGTGTACTTCATTTATAAAGTTCCAGGAATTATGCAAGCATTTCCGACATTTTATTTGTATTTCTGTTTTGGTTTT
>PRKT01001358.1:5000-41636 GCA_003671525.1 Saccostrea glomerata | reverse complement strand
GGGGGGGGGGGGGGGAGTGTCGTTGTTTAACACGAGCATAAAACGACACCCTGTCTGAAAAATCAAATAATTATTTTCATTGAGGTATAAGGTTTAAATTTGAAATTTAAAATAAATAAGTTGTAAGCTATAAATTAAGTTTGTACCATTCCACATGAAAGAATTATTTAAACAAAATAAACAGGATAAAATCACCATCAATACTTAAATTCAACATTAAAGATGGTTGCATGAATATTATGGCGATATATAAGACAAGTATTGCTACATACACCATGTGAATATTCATCTTCAAAACCACGTCTTTTCAGCACGTAATCGCAAGTGCGCTGTAGGGAAAAGGATAACGTCATCAAATAGTAACAAACGTAATGCTACTATTACGTCACAGACGGCGCGATAGGCAAAGAGTTAAACTGTTATTGTTGTGAGATGTGTTGTATTTGTATTGTTTCATCTTGTATATTATTAGTAACATTTAGTTTCTTGAACATTCCAGAGTGGTCAACATGTTCGGTCATTTTATCTAGAACATTCTTAAATTTTGTGTATGTCCAGATTGTTCCAGTAATGTCATGTTTTAACAATTTCTAGAATATTCTAGATTTATAATACTGTATAAATACCCTGTCAATTCGATGCATATAGATACTTTGTCGTATGAGCACCATTGAGATACAACTGGGATATAATTTCACTGGGACATTGTGTACAGAAACGGACACTCTGATGTATGTATTTTTAGATTTTTGCTAAGTTTGTACTTTATGTTTCATATACTTATTATATATTACTGTAAATAAATTATTGTTAAGTTTAAATTGTGTTATTGATCTTTGCTGGCATTTCGGGTAATTCTGACCCATAACATTATGCATTTTGTATTTTTCTTCTACCTCTTTCAGATCCCAAACTTTTATGTTTTTTTTTTGGTTGTTGTTTTTTCATACATGATTATTTCTTAACATTGATATTAATATTTTTTTTACCATATATCATTGCTAAATTCATTGTTTTAACAGAGTAACTGAAAAGCAGAAATCATCATGTGATCACAGTCATACATTTATAATTTTTGTCCCATATACACATGTAATTCGTAAACATTCCTCAATGTTTTAAGGAGAAAACTGAAAAGATATATGTCCATAATTTCATAAGATTGTGAAAAACTGAACTGTTTTGTAGTTTGAGTCAAATTGTCACTGAACATGAACATGTACTTGTGGAGTTAGAGACAAGTTGTATATATTTACAATGTTAGACGTTTGTTTGTTTTAATGCTGTTGCATTATTTTATATTGAACTAATTTTGTTTAGTATACATTGCACAGGTAGATGCTTTATGTATACAAGGGTACATATTGTTTTGTTCTGGTATCAATTGCATAATTGTTCATGAACTTTTCAACTACTTTATTCCTTAAATATGACACAATTTTAAATAACAATAGTACATTATAATATTGTTTATACTTACTTGCATTTCTGCAATTTTTTTTATATACAAGATTATTTCTTATCATTGGTATTCATGTCATTTTTTTTATACCTATATCATTGGTAGAGTGATTTTTAAAAAAAAGTAATCGAAAAGCAGTAATATTCATCAATTATTACTTAAGCAAAATATAATTTGTAATCACGTCTCATTTTTTTAAACAGATTGTTTTGAACAGATAAACTGAAAAGGAATATCATTTCCACCGGTAGTATAATACTACATTTAAAACTGCCTGATATATTGTTTGTCAAATTTGTCAAGATATATCTTTTTATTGTAAGCAACAGTTCTGTTAAATAGCAAGCCTTATGAAAATTCTTGTTTTCATACAGTTACATAAAGTAACTAAGCATAATATTTTGTTCTACTCAAAAAATGTGTTCAAAAACATTTATTGCATGTTAATAAACTTGTTTTACTTTTAACAGTTTTTTTGTGTTGCTTTCAAGCTATAGATCAAACCATTTCTAATCACAAAGACAAGGATAAGTCTGTTTTAAGACAAACTGTACTATGTTATAAGATCTTCTAATCCAAAGGCTTAAAGAGCTAATGCTATGGCCATTTGTAAAGTGTGCATAAACTTTTTTGAATAAAGGATAAGAATCCATGGCCAATCAGTGCCAAACTTGTCATAGGGTATCCTTGGTAAAATGCTACCATTTATACTAAATAAGGGTAAGTACACTAAAACAAGGGAAAATAATCAAAAGTAAAAGTTGGTGAAGTATCTTCTCCATAGCCACCAGACATATCTTCATCAAACTTACATACAAGGATCAGAATGTGTCGAAGATTGATATTTGCACGGGGAATTACCCTTGGGCAAAAGGGCGTGGACTCAAGATAGGGTATCACTTAAAAGTTGACTTAAATTTACAATTAATAAAAACGTTTATATTTTGCATAATATAAGCACTGGAATCTTCAAATCTTGTAAGTTGATGCATCATAAAACTCAAAATCATGATAACTTAAAAGTAGGTCACGATGACATACTCTTCAAAAATGTGTGGGTATTGCTTGATTTGAAGTCATATTTTGGACAATTTAAAGCCTACAATCATCAAACTTTATCAGTTGATGCATCTTGGATCACTGTGACCTACTTTTCTAAATTTATAACTAACTTTTTAAAATTTTTCATCCCATTATTTCAAACACAGAGAGGATTATAATCATAAAATCTTGTACGTTAATGCATCTTGCAACCTTACTTGACATAATTATGAAAAAAAGCATCACTGCAACCTTTCTTTTTGAATTTTGCACGCATTTGTTATCAAATTGTTTAAACGGCACATTCTGATTACATTTAGACATACAACTATCAAACTTGGTCAGCAAATGCATCTTGCAACTTTTAAAATATCAACATAAATGTATGTCATGATAACCTACTTACGACATTTTATTGCTATATTTAAGTATCTTAGGTATTCATTGACTTAGGATAATCAAACTTTGTGAGTCGTTGTATCTTTAGTTTTAGTTTTAGTAAAGGGACGACCAAAAAGTAGGTCACGGTGACCTACTTATGAAATTGTATGGCTTTATTTATGTATCTCCAGTTTTTATTGGCTTAGAATCATCAAATTTGTGAGTTGATGCATCTTGTGTTCTCGCAGAGTAATGACCAAAAGTAGGTCATGGTGACCTAATTTTGACATTTTGTGGCTAAAATTAAGTATCTCTCGTACTTACTGACATAAAATCATCAAACTTTGTCAGTTGATGCATTTTGGGTTTTCGGAGATTGTCGACCAAAAATTAGGTCATGGTGACCTACCTTTTGAATTACGTATTAGCTTAGAATCCTCAAAATTTTGTCAGTCTAGGCACCTTGGGTTTTTGGAAAAGATCGACCAAAAAGTAGGTCAATGTGACCTACTTCTTACATTTAATGGCTATATTTAATCATATCTGGTACTAATTGGCTTTGGAATCATCAAACTTTGTCGGTTAAGGCATATTAGGGTTTCATTGAATAACCAGCAAGAAGTATTGGCTTAGAATCATCAAAATTTTGTCAGTTTAGGCATCTTGGGTTCTTGGGTTCTTGGATAACGTCAATCAAAAAGTAGGTAACCTTAACCTACATTTGACATTTGATGGCTATATTTAATTATCTCTGGTACTAATTGACTTAGAATTGTCAACCTTTGTCAGTTGATGCATCTTGGATTTTCAGAGAATGTTGACCAAAAAGTAGGTCATGGTGACCTCTTTTGAATATTTCAGGTACTTATTTAATTAGAATCATCAGTGTTTGTCAATTAATGTATCTTGAGTCCTAAAAAAAATTTCTATCAAAAGATAGGTCACTGTGACTTACTTATGGTATCTTACAATTATATTATAATATATTCAGTCTTAACTGGCTAAATATTATCAACTTTTCTAATTGATGCATTTTAGGTCTTGTGATACTATTAGAGTTGGAGGCTTCTAATTACAAGTGATATATAGTACAATTTATCAGAAGTACGATTCAAGGTTCTTGGGCCTCTTGTATATAAATATCTACAGGACTATTAGCTTAAAATTATCAAAGTTTGATAACCAAAAAGTAGATCAAGGTGACGTACTTCTGACAATTTATGGCTTTGTTTAAGAATCATAAGTACTTATTCGCTTAGAATATCAAACTTTGTCAGTTGATGCATTTTGGTCCAATTATATAGACAAAAAAGTAGGTCAAGGTGACCTACTAGGTCAATTATTTTTTGTACGTTCAACGTGTCTGTTTTTGAAAACTATTCATCTAAATAACAGTAACTTTTAATCAAGGTGAAATTCAAATTTCAAAAATGATATCAAAATATCACAAAAATTCTATGAATATTGCAGTTTCGTTATAACAAATCTTGAATTATAAAACCACACAATATTACTCATAGTATACTCTACAGCAATGTTTAACAAATATTTATTCTTTTATGATCTGTCAAAAATGAAGTCCCGTCTATCAGTACTTTCAGTACTTTGATTGTATGTAGTGTAGTGGAGTCCGCCGAGAATTGCCGCTTGATAAATGGCAGCTTACACTTGGACTTCACATCCGGAAATCAAACTTAACGTGTCATCTCTCGTGAGTCACAGAGAATGACAACAAAATGATGCAAATATATTCCTTAATACAACAGCATGTGTATTAAAACATGTTTATGTGGGCACATAAAACGTCCTGTAGAATGAAATATTTTGTAAATGTAGTGAACTAAATTGAAATAACTTTAGAATTAATGATGCATTATTATAAAAATGCTGAAAAATTCTAGGAATTCCAAAGTCGTATTAATTCAATATATTTAATGACCGAAAAATGCATATTTTAATCTGAATATTACTATCCATACAAAGAAAAAAATGCAACCATATTGAATAAAAGTTGGTCTTTAAGAATAAATAAAAAGCAAGATTTGGCTGCTACTTCAATCAATTATAATTTAGCAATTATAACATGTATAATGAAGGTAGTATGAGCTTTGGTAAAAAAAAGAAACTGGTATAAACACATATTGAAATCATTGTTCTTTTTAACTGATAAATCTTAGTTGCATTATCGATGATCTGCGTGTCCTTCTAAATTCTATTTAAAACTGATACTGTGTTTAAGCATAAAGATATCGATGCAAATCATACATGTTATACTCACAGATCTCAGACACTTTATCATATATTTTCGTGTCCTCTATGGTGACGTGAGTCAGTATGTTCATCTGTAGACGGTTTATCAATAAGTGTTTAGGGTAAATAGGACTAGTGACACACTTCTCTCCAAGTTCTCTGATGTATCCTATTGATCTCAGGTACACCCTGGCTGTGTCATAACTACTGTAATAGTATGGTATAGCCCTGTTTATTGATGTTAGCCTATACATTGTCTCATCCTTTGTGTCCTTCGTTATCTTGTCCTGATCTTCCCAAAGGTAATCACGTGACTTCAGTCTGTCCAGAGTCTGCTGTGCTTCCTCACGTGTTACAGGATTCTCTTTATCGTACACTCTCTGTCGTATCCCATTAAGCAAGTCCAGCCACTCTATGTCAGTAAAGTCAGGAGGACTAGAGTCAGAACACAGAAAACAGAATAACACGTACACCTCGTCATCAGACAGAGTGGAGAACTGATCTATAATATATAAAAAAATAATAAACGTATAATTTTAAAAATTAATTTATGGATAAATAACACAAACTTTTTTTTCAGAAATCAGCAATATTTCTCATTAATTTACATTTAAATTGGTAATCAGAATAACGTTTACCAAGTATAGTGGGAAAATTCATTAAGATTTTCTCATAAGGTTAAAAAATTGTGCAAAATCTTGCATGGAAATATATACTATGTAGGAAGCCAAACAAAGTCTCATGTCTAAGTACAAACTTGAAGGAAAGCCTACGATTTCTTTATATTTCAGGGATTTATTATTCATTTCATTTTAAATCACAATCAGTCAAAAAATATATATCAATTTATGTATCATTTTTTTTGTTTGTGTTCAGTACCCTTACACGATCATCTTTTTATTTTTATATTAAAGGCACCAGCAAAAATCCGAAAACAGAGAGATACGTTACATTGTACGTTACGCGCGATGTTGGTTCCATTTTACAATTTTAGAATCTGACCTATTAAAATATACTCGCAATATGGATGATTTTGGAGTTAAAGGACAGATTTCCAATAGAACTACTCGATTCTAGTAAGAAAATAACATTTGAATAATTTTTATGCAAAAAATAGAATTTAAAGTGCAAATAAAAGGTATTTTAAGCGTGTATCGCGTTACATTTTTCAGCAGGGATCGTACGAAAGCCCAGAGGGCTCATTCGAGATTCAAGTTTCGAGATTCAAAATTCGAGTTTCGAAATTCAAGATCCATACTAACCAATCAAAAGCGGATTCAACATTTGATTACTTTCCTTTATTATGTTTTTTCTATCAAGAATTCGTTGATTATATTTATAACAATTTGACCATTTGCTAAAATGATAAAGCAAGAAAAAATGTTTTATGTATTAAAACGAACTAAAAATAAAATTTATATCACATCTTGAAAAATACATATATAATCTTATTTTTCTCATTAAACAACACAGTAAATACGTATACGAGGGGTGTTAGACAATTTCGCGAACAAGTTCTATTGTGAGCGCGCTATTTCCACGAAACCGGTCAAACTTTTCAGATAAAAACCTATTTTCCTATAAATATACAAAAATTTGGTGCTCCCCGATACTCATTGACAAATATACAGCTGTTTTATTTTGATAAATCTTGCTTCACGGAGTATGCTACATTTTGGCACGTTTACATCACATAGATTCTTTATCAAAATTAAAAATTGCACAATTGTAGCACAAAGAGATTTGTGATATTTTACCTGTCGCTAAAGTATTCCTGACACATCACTTGGAGAAATTTTGAATCAAATTGGAGGGTATATGACTGTTTTATAGCCATTTATTAAGGAATCACTGTCTAGTTTTGAGAGTATGCCAGGGACATTAACAATAGTGGGAAACATGGGATAATTTTAGCATAACGGGCTTAATTCGCCATTTCATTTCATTGTGAAATAAAATTGTAGATTTAGACTTTAAAAATGTAGACAAAGACTTAAATCACACGAGGACTTCCATGCAAGTCTCAATAGTCCTCGCCCACTGACGTCAAACACAAAGGCAGCCGCACGAGATTTACATTCATATTTTGCCTTCCTTAGCGTCAGACACAGAGACAGATGCGCATGAGATTTGCATGCGTGTTAGGCCTCCTTAGCTCCTGACCTATCGACCTGCCTAATTTACATTCCGGTAGAATTATCAAGACATAAACTCCGACAACTTTCAAAGAGTTATCACAGAGAAAGATATTAGAAATGGAAATATTAAATGATCAACGCATAAAAATACAGCCAAAAATCGAAACGTCATTGAGCGTCATGAAGCACTGCACTACGTAAAAATTATGTATGCAGACAGGAAAATGTCTAAAAAGAGATTAAAATGTGTAAGATACTGCCGGAAATTTCCTACACACACAAAGGGCTTAGGACAAAAGTTTTCCAATGGTTGTAGCTTTTTAGGAATGTAAGGATTAACATTTTAAATGATTAACTCCATCGATATTTCAATATCCCCTTATTGCATGGATATTATACCTGTATGAGTTTGCATAGTTTCCATACCTAATTGATTAACTCCATAGACTTTTTTTTTCAAAGATCTCAGTAATATCCGAATCAGTACAAAAAAACATTATAGTTGAAAAGTAACATGTCTTGATATAGATATTCAATTCTAGAGTAGAAAAAATATAAGAAAAATATGAAAAAAATGAAAGATTTAATGAACTGCGACAAAGTTTAACGGGTTGAAATCTGATAGTCACGTCGCCTTACGTTAAGTGATTGCTCCGTGAACCCTATGACTTCTTAGTAGAAATCGTCGTAAATTTTCAAGATAATAGTAAATGGACCTAATTTTTTACATACAAATAAACAAAATGTAGGAATTTATTCAGACATAGGTCATACTTCACAGTACACAATAGATTTTCCGTAATTCAATGTGTCCGCGAGCTTTTCTAACAACCCTCGTATATAGAATATTTTATTGTTTTATGTTGACTTGCGGTCTAAGTAGGTCGACTTTTCTATCAGATCATAGCTGAGGGAGAATATACGCAACGTAGTTTGAATTGATTGGATTCTTACCTGGATTTGAAGAGTTCCACTAAATGAAGGACATGTGTGCAATATTTTCAGAGTCTATATATGTATTTGTACACCTCTTCTTAAACAATTTTGATGAAAAAAAATCTAAAATTTATGTTTTGTAATTTTGGTACTTTTTTTTGATTAATTCAAAAATTTTTAGAATTTGATATCTTTTTAAAGCCCCTGGTAACGCATGCTGATTTTTTGTCTAAGAACATGTAATGGTATTATAAGTTTAAATTTAGAATATCTTGAAAAATTATCAGTAGGTAAGGTACATTGCGTATGTCCTTAAGGAAGGAAGCTTATTTCAACTTATGTTATCCAGATATAACATAACTTGGGGCTGTTTACGCTTTATAAACCGCGAAGTGGTTTATAAAAAAGCGTTAACTGTCCCAAGTTTTGTTATATCGTATAATATAAGTTAAAATAAGCTTCATTCCTTATAATTTAATTTCAGTGCAGACACTGAGACAATTTTTCCCCAAAATAATGCTTCACATTGACTAAATTTTTAAAGTAACGTCAAGCGGAGTAATACGTTTTTTAACGTACATATAACTCATTGTGACGTAGGCAAGGTATGTTATACAAAATGGATAAAATCTTATATCCAATCAAATGACGTGTTACAAGAAATATTAAATTATTGTTATTGTTTATAATAAGTTATGAAATATCATGAATCGTCTCTACACTGTATAGTAATGCAAGGATTTATATTTCATAACATTTGTAAAGGTTACATTTGTGCAGTGAGACTTGACTGCTGAATAGAACTGTAGCTTTATAAGGTCTTACGAGTATATTTATATCTTTGACCATAACGGTATGGTCAGAGACTTAAATATAAAACCATAACACTATAGTTCTGCAGCTATAAATTATAATAATCTACTGTTTGATATAAGATCAGGGGCGTAGCAACAGGGTGGGGTGGGGGGGCTGGCCACTTGTTCATTTTTACTATTATTATTTTTTTTTTTTGCTTGTTAACTTTTTTCAGATAAGAAAAAAAAAATTTCTGTGGCTGCCCCAACCACCCCCCCCCCCACTTTCAAATACGATGCTACATGCCTGAAGATAAAATGAATGCTCATTTATTTTAATTCATATTGGCAATCTGTATTGTATATGTTATAATTGTTAATTAATTCAAGAAATCAAAACCTTAGATGACGATAAGTAATTAAAGGAATTTTAAGGAAAACGAACGCGGTTTTTATTTATCAAAGCTACATTGCCTTTCAAGTTCTTAACGTAACATTTTCAGTGTCGGGCAAAATGGGCAGATGTTGCGGGTAGGGCTGGGGATTTTGTTAATCTTTAGATACTACTGTATTTATAACTTTATTACTATGTCAACAACCCTTTAAATCAAAGTACTGAAAGTACTGGGAAGCGCTAAGCATATTGATATTCGTCAAATTTTTTTTAATTTAAAATGTCCTGTTGTATTTAATTTTAAGCGATATTTTGACAGTGCGATAGCGCTAGGTCGAGCACAGTTGTCAAAAAGTATGTGAGTCCTGAATATTTGAACCCCGTTGCGATTTGAAATTCAACATTTTCTCATGCCTTTTTTTCAAGCATCACTATACATTATCTTGGTATGTCAAAAGATCAATCAATTTCACTTACAGTACTGTACACGAAATTACAAGAAAATATTTTTGCGTGTAAATTTATTTTCTTTCCCCGTCGCCTTGTAGGAATCTATAAGAGGTCGTATTTGCCTATAAATTGCAATTTATTGGAAGAGAGATGTTAATCGAGTTTTCCGATAAAATTTAAGCTCTACATGTACATGTAGCATTTGTGTTTTATATTTGTATTTGCATTTGTATTGTATTTGAAAAAAAATGTGAACACTTGAAGATGTCGCTAAAATTCCTCTCATTTACGTGCAGAACTGAAAAATAAAATCTTCTGGTGATCATATTTAATAATAAATTCATTCTGCATTTACAAGTTTTTCAAATTAAAGATTGGCATCAACATTTGTGTTGATATACAATATGTGTCACTCATTAGTAAATGATACGTTTTTGCAATAAAAATTTTACACTTTTCTTCATTAGATTAAAAATACGTTATGAAACCTTCAAAAGTATTTTTGACTATTGTTGAAATAATTTAAAATGCTTCAACATTTTTTTGCGGACGCTTGGTGCTTTTCACCATTCTTTACTTGTGTATGTATGATCTTCACTACCGTGCAAAACATGTTGAGAGGAAATCGTTGTGCTAGTTAAAAAGGAATACTGAAAATAATTGCTCATAATATTTCTGCTATTTCAATGATTACGGTAATAATTCAAGAGTCCAAGAAAGAAAATGCAGCATTAATCTCAAGTATTGATAAATCTTCATGAAGGTATACAACATTATTTATTCTGTTTTTATTTAGTCTTCATTAAGAATCGGCAACACAGCTGAGACACATCTTTACATAAACTATTTATTCCTAGTTCCCTACTTCAAGTATTACACCGTTCGCTTAACATTTCATCAGTCCTATTTCTGTCCATTGCAAAAATTTTAGCATTTTTCGTCATATCCTGCACACTACACGCACAATTTTAGAGCACAATACATGTACATGTATTCCGAGAAATGAGTTTTACTATTTGAGTGGATTCGTTGAAAATACATTTACCACATGCTCTACATAGGCAATTTAGCCACATATGATCCACATATGCATTGCCTTTCATATGAAGATCATATGTGGATCATATGGGAATCATATGTATATACAATCATGTGTGACAAATCATATGAGAATCATATGATCATTTATATGATAATCATATGAAGTAATATACATATGATTCTCATATGAAAGGTCAGATACATATGAGAATCATATGTATATTTTTGAAGTGATCATATGAGAATCATATGAAACTGATCATATGAGAATCATATGAAACCATATTCACTAATTTGTCCTTGTTATTTAAGGAATGACTCTAATTCTTGGCCAAATTATCGAGTATAATATGGTTTGGGTCAGTTTACGCTTTATAATCCGCGAAGCGGATTATAAAAAAGCGTAAACTGACCCAAACCATATTATACTCGATAATTTGGCCAGGAATTAGAGTCATTCCTTATAATTTAATTTTAAAATAATTATTCAACTGGGGATGTAAAATTGTGTCATTTTTATGAGTTCAAATTTACCGCGCAATAATACAACCGTAGTAACGGAAGTGATTGGAAGCGAGGGGAGGTAAAAACTGATACATAGGATCTAGCAGCCATGATGCTTGTTTACACGAGGTAAGATCGAGTAACTGTTTGAAATTAAAGGTACATTTATTAAATCTGGAATTTTCCATGAATCCCAAGGACTGGAAATGAGGGGATTGATGGATACAGATGATTATGCTGGTTGTCAAGGGGGTGTGTCCCCATACCAAACCAGATTATACAAAATGTTATGCGTTCCTTTTTGGAAATCAACCAATGAGAGGCAAGAATACAAGCAAAATTAAATTATACTCAGATAAAAATCATACGAATATTTTGACAGAGATGATATGAGAATCATATGAAACAGTGGTCATATGAAAATCATATGAAACAGTGTTCACTAATTTGTCCTTGGTATACTTGCAATTTTAAAAATATATCTCAATAGTTATTCAAATGTACATCAATTCAAAAGAATTTGTCAGCAATTACCGTTAGTAAAGATCTGCTCTGTTTAACCCCCCCCCCCTTTTTACCTTATTAAAAAAAACCTTTCACAATTTTCTTTTTCTGTTATAATGCATATCCTGGACAAAATTGATAAATAATAAATTAATTTGCTTTTTATTTCAAATCTTTTGGGTTTGGTTTATTACTTGAGTAAAATGGAAAAAAAAATCCGTATTTTTTTCCCAGACCGGCTTTGACTTCTATCGGATGAAAGTGTACGTCATGTTTGACGTCACTGCTGCAGCAGAAGTGCTGGGTGGTGGAAGTAAGTAATCTCCTAACAATTTTTTAAAGACCTTTAGGCTAATTTATATTGTTTAAATATCCTTTCATTGCGATAACAGGTTCGTATGAACTTATTTCTATAGCACTCTCATTACTTGTAATTGTTAAATTAATGCATTTCGTAAACCTACATAACGTTAGTAATATGTAAGTAATATTTTGGATAAATTTGTTTCTGAATGGATGTAAACATTACAATTTACATGTTAGGCTAAGGCATTATTTTGTTTTCTTTTTTGTTTTGACTTTTATTATGTACTAATTTGAAAGTGAAAGTAGAAACCCTGTATAGCAGTTTGGCGTTTCTGCATGTTGAGATCGTTATCAAGTCGATTCTTTCATAAACTTAATGACAAATGTTTGTTTTTATAGCCTATAGATGCATTCAACATGTTCAACAACTTGAGTTCAGTGTCACAGTTCTGCTTTTTAATTGAGTCCAAGAAGCCCAAAGCTGATAAGACTGGCGATTGATCCAAAAGCCGATTTTGACAGACGATTGCATCATCAAAATATTACAGGTAAAAAAAAAATACTTGCAATAAAAAAATCAAAGTGTGTATCTGTAATGACTCCTTTATGACAAAATATTTCTTGATAATTTCTTTTTGTTCCTTTGTAATTCTACATTGTTTTCATGGTTTCAGCAAAAATAATTTCAACTCAATAATATAGAAGTTTTATTCTATATAATATGAAACATATTAATCCAATGCACTTATAAAATATGGTAAGTATGAATAGAATTTGCTGGCTTTAAAAGCTATAAAACTATACAATAATCTCAGGGGGTAAATTGAATTTTTTTTTTTGCAAAAAATTAATAACAGTGGCAACTTTCAAGGTACAAATACATGTGTATGTGTTGAAAATACATCAGATAGCTAATCCATAGAATATTTACATCTATGTATTCATTGACTGACATTTATAAAAAAAAAATTCCAACACTATAGAGAACCTAGTTTCAGGTAAAATGTAAGATATTTAAGAATAGATAGAACCTACAAACTTGTACATGTTGTACTCTCTCTTTTTTTCTGTAATTTAAGTTTTAATTATGCTTAGAAAATATCTACTGTGTGAATATTTGTTTTACAGGTTCAATATACAGTCAGCCTCTCATAGGAAAAAAATCCAAAGATCCAACTAACCAAGGCTTGCTTCAAAGTTGAGGTAAATACACACTGTTTAATAGACTGTGTTATATTCTTCCTAACAAAGTTTGGGATACCCGGAATCACAAAGTCTGTTTTTCTGCCTATATCTACTTGTCTGTAATTTTTTTTTGTCCAAAAGTAATATATTTGTGTCAGAATCTTCTTAATTTTTGGCAATTTGAATTAATACATGAATAATACTATTTGAACATTCCAAATTCAATTGACAAAATAATAGAATAAAATTGCTTTTTATGATTTTAATATGAAGCATATGTTCCAATAGTGTAATTGTCTTGCAAAATTCAGTTCAATTGTCAAAATAAAAAAAAAATCTTTTTTTTTATTTTATTATGAAGCATATCTTCCAACAGTGTCTTGCAAATTACATCATAGGATTTCACAAAACACCTAGTATAAAATATATAACATTAGTTTTATCTCGTATCATATCTGTGTCGGTGAATTGGGAATACATTTGTTTGCTGATGATAAAATACTGTAATATAACTTGTAGAATTGATTTTGTAATTTAGGAATTATTTTATTTTTATTTTTGAAATTTTTGTAGAGACCATTTTGTGCCACAAAGAAATTGTTCAGGAATTGGAGAACTGGTGGATTTGCATTTTTGGTACAGTTCAAAGAGGTTTCCAAAATGGTCAGATCAGAGGGAGGACAACTGAAAATATTTAAAGATACAGAAGAAAAAAAGAAAGAAAATATACGGAATAATTATGAAATGGGGTGTATGTACGCAATCTTGTCTGAATTTGACCTGTAAAGATTTGCCATTCTTATTTGTATGCTGGAATATCAAATAATTTGATTTTTCCTAAATTTACAATGGAGAATACATGACAAATGTTATTGCTGATATTTCAGTTTTGCTGTGGACACTTTGATGTCGTATGGTATTTTTATACATGTACATGACCTAATTATGTTATTCATTTGTACATGTATACATGTTTAACTACTTAATCCTATGGCTGAATCATATAATTTGTACTCATTTTAGAGTATGTTAAATACATGTATCGACAAATGCCACTGACTTGTTTGTATATTTTCTTGTTTAGAATGTACACTATGAAAAATAAGTTATTTCTCCTGATGAAAATAATTTTTATCAAAACAGTTGTGTAAGCATTATAAGATATTCTAAAAAATTTAACCAATGAAGATAGATCATTGTAATGTAATGACTTTTCATCTAAAGCAGAAATATCTGATTTTTAAATGTGTACAAGAATGTGAAAAATATTGAAAGAGAACACACATAAGTGTTTCATATGATTTACATATGATGCCATTTTCATATGATTCTCATATGTAAATGACTTGAAACACACTTAGATCATTCATATGAAAATCATATGTAGTTATTTTCATATGATTCACATATGTGGATCATATGTAAATCATATGATTTGCTTCATATGATTCACATATGATGCCCTTTTTCTATGATTCTCATATGAAACCAATCATATGAGAATCATATGATACTCATATGAGAATCATATGTGGCTAAGTTGCCTGTGTACATGTCTGTATAGCCTCAAACTGCCCTTCCTTTGGAATTATGTACAACACAAGTATAGACATTAAAAAGGACCGTCCTTGAATGCATTCCAGTCTGTTACTAATTAATATTAAGATGCGAAAATCAATTTCACTGATAAATCTCAGCATGGTGCACGATGTTAATAGAAAGGCATGTTTAAGTTACATTGCCTGAAATAATTGTCTAGCAGAAAAAATAATTACAGTTTATATGGATATATAGAACGTACCATATTATGTAAGTAGTACAAATGCGATTTCTTTTACTGAATAACTCACTTCCAGTTTTTAAAACTTATCAAAATCCCATCTGAGTTTTAAATCATGTAGCGAGTAAGTATTGAATATTCAATCACTATATTGCATGTACATGATAAATAATATACTGTTTTTTAATTAAGTATTTGCGCCACAGAAGTAGCAATTGTAAGCTACGTGGTACCAAATTAATCCGTGTCGACGTGATTTAAATGAACTACAGTGTATAGAGAAGAGCATGATAAGAACTAGTCTTATCTACTAACTGCATGTGGAACATCCTTAAACCTTACTAATTGCCTTCTATTATTAGAAATGCACGTAACACAGCATTACACTAAAATAGCAGAAAGAGAGTCAAGAATTTCCAGTTGCATATTTTTAGAATAACAAGTGGAGTTATCTATCTTGCTTATAGTGGCGCTGGATCCGGAACGGAAGTAGATTTACGCTGACATAAAGCGCTTTGCGCTGCGCTTAGCGCTTAATAAAATAGACAATGCAAATATATATATATTCCTGATATATGTATTCTATTTAATATTTAAGAAGTCATAATATAAATTGAAGTATATCTTGCTGATCAAAAATCCAATGATTATTTAACTTACCATCCAATATATATAACACTCTTTCTTTCATTGTAATTTAATCAATTGACTCATTTGTTATAAATATAGTAAATGATTTATTGATAGATAAAACATAATAAAGGGGAGTAATCAAATGTTGAACCCGCATTTGATTGGTAATCTGGATTTTGAATCTCGAAACTCGAATTTCGAATCTCGCATTCCAAACTTCGAATCTCGAATGAGCCTTTTGATTGGTTAATCTGGATCTTGAATCTCGAATCTCGAATTTCGAATCTCAAATTTCGAATCTCGTATTTCGAAACTTGAATCTCGAATGAGCCTTCTGGGCTTTCGTAGGGATCGCGCATTTTTCGTGTGTAGCACGTTCAAAAGTGAATCTAGAATTTTCATTTTCATTTCAAAACAAGAGCAGTCCATTTGGTTTGTGATTTTATTAACGATTTTGCATTAAATGTTGGCAAGAAATAGAAAGCGATAGTTTTACGGATGAAGAATCTGTAACGTTTTAAATAAAAACGTGCATATCAATTTAAACAATAAATTTACTCATTTACCAGAAACTTTAAATAGGAACAAATTATATCAAAATAATGTACTTTTCCTATAGCTTTTTAATATTTCATTGATGTTGATATCAAACTGCATCGTTTGGAGCTAGTAACAAAACAACAAGTTCAACAGAAATGTCCAGCGTCTATAATGACGTGCAAAAAAAAAAGACAATGCCTATTTTCGAGTCCTTAAATTCTATTGTTTTCCCCATCGAATACAGAAATAATTGGAAGTTCATAATGTGCTACTTTAAAAGACAAGATTGAATGTCAGAATAATAAATTTACTCCATTAGTTAATATTTTACGCAACATTTAGGAGGTTCAATATTTTTGTCCAGTGGACGTTTTTTACGCGTAAAATTTGTTTTGCTTCAACGTAATACATGAAAAAGCGTTGAAGAGTGCTTCGAGTAGTTAACAAAAGAGCGATATATGGTAAGTGTCTCAATTGGCCCCTTCAAATGAATATCTTAATTTTACTTTACATATAGCTTTACTTTGTACAGCTATATATGCGACCTTTAATGATCATTTTCATTTTGATCAAAATGCCGCTATTTTAGAAATATGACATCATAAAAATCACGTTTTCCCGCCATTTTAGCATATTTTGTTTAAAACTGCTTATTTTCAAGTAGTTTTTCTTCCAGAAAATATAGAGCGCAGCTTAGAACAGGATTTATATTTTTACCAAAGATGTATCTTTCCAATACTAATAAGTGACAGAAAAATTATGTATGTTCTAGACTGCGCTCTATGTTTCCCAAAAGAAAAAAACATCAAGAAAAAGGCATATTTTTGGCTTTTTTGCTCAATAGCAAAAATAGCATTATTTCTAATGTCATTTACAGCTAGTGAGTGCATATAAATATGAAAAATATATTTGAAATATTTCTAATATAATCTCTTCTACAAATAAATAGCAATTAAACATATCTGAATGTCATTCTAAAATGTTGATTTTTAGGGGGCCGAAATTGGCTCTAATCATATATACTCCTTTATCATATATGTATACAAAATCCCAGCCCCTTTTATATTCGTAATTTTAAGTATTAGTAGCCTATGACTTTAAAAACTCGTACCAGTCAAGCAAATAACACTATTGGAAGCATTACGTCTATTGTTCTGTAGCGCTATGAAAGCGTAACGTCAAACGTCACCAACATCGCGCGTAACGTCTATACATATACTATTGGACAGAATAGGTTCTTTGTTCTTGTGTCCCTCTCACCTTAATATTAAGATCTGAAGAAATCTAAACTTATAAAGTTTACTTTTTTGGCAAGATACATCAAACTTGGACAATGAGAATGTCAACTGCGATATCTTAATATATTATTTTTCTTCATTATGAGTTTAAATCACTATCGCTGAAATTTTTAAGGTACATACTTTTATATTTAATACCACTTTAATCTGAAATGATTCATTGATCTACATTTCACATTTAAAGGAAAACAAGTTTTTTTTTTCTAGGAACGATAACATTGCTTTAAAAGGGTTTATGAGATATAAAAGAATTATTTTTTCTTATTAATGATTTTAACGTCGAATGAATCGACGAATTTTACCACAAAGAATAGAAAGAGTACACAATTATTATCAAAATATAATATCAAAAATATAGATGTATTTCAATATAAAATTTAATACCATAGCTAAAAAATCATATTAAAAATCCTATAGGAGCCGCATGGGCCACATCGTTATAACCTCCAAACATTGGCTAAAAATGCACAAGTCAGTTCAACATTAAACGGGGCTGAAACTTTACACTATCTGTCGATGCTCTTAAACATTATAATAAATGACTTTTCAGATTTTCCCCTCCAGTGTATAATTATCCTTTTGTACAAATGTCATTCTCTATTGTACTCCCAACATTCACCAGGGTCATGATTTGAACAACTTGAATAAACACTACCTGAAGATGCTTCAATATCAAAATGAATTAGCAAGGATTTTCTCTTCTTGTAAAGACTATTTGTTCCTTATAATCTTTTTTACTAGCAGACATGAGGCTGTTTCTATATCAATATAACACTTAGCTGCAGAACTGTAGCTCTCTGCTTGAGAAAATTTGGATAGATAAAGCAGAGAGCTAGAGATCCAAGCGTTGTAAAAACCTTCGATTTACGCCGACGATTTTTCGTCGCTCACTATGGGTATTTTTTCGTGTATTTTATACTTTCCCAAGCTTTGGAAATAATTTTAAATGGTATTTAATAATTAATCATACATTCAACTTCTAATTCCTGATCATTTACTTACCTCTCGACTCTAACAAATGGCTGTTTGTGGTTACGGACGTCAAAATGGAACTCTTTTAAACCGACATTACAAAACTATATACAGAACTGTTTCGGACCGTTAAAAAGTAAACAAAGGTCAAATATAAGAGTTAAAATACATGAACTATTATAGGATACCATTCTAAAAGCATGAGAAAGATTAAACTACACAAAATAAATAGAAATAATACCTAAAGTAGCGACAAAAAATCGTCGGCGTAAATCCAAGGTTTTAACAACGCTTGGATCTGTAGCTCTCTGCTTTATCTATCCGAATTTTCTCAAGCAGAGAGCTACAGTTCTGCAGCTATATAACACTTGGCTTTGTCATTTCCTTCTACGAAGGTTCATGATTTGAACAAACTTGAATTCACACTACCTGAAGATGTTTCAATATCAAAATGGTTTGAATTTACTTGAAGGATACATTTTGTAGCTCTTGCAACATAGGGTCACCCTTACCATCCTTAATTGTAAAATGCAGGGGTTTGCAAAAAAGGACTAATAATTCTTTAACACCGCACGGGTACGTTGGAAAGAAACAGATCTGCCAATGATCTTTGATTAAGTAATATCTCTTAAGGCTCCATACAGCCTTAGTTTTATTCCAACTTTACTACAGCACTACTTTTAAAATATGATATTATTTTTTCTTTAATGAAAGATCAAAATATTAAATGACGGTAATGACACAATTGAATATTTTTTTTTTTATTTTTCATATCGCGTCTAAATTTGCTTCACTGTTTTTGTTTAAGCGAAATGCAGAAAAATCGGTGTCAAGATATGACTACATGTATCTTCTTTGACATGGTAATAATAAAAATAAAAAAAAAACATTATATTTAATGGCATCTAATAATAACAAAACATAACAACTCTTTTCCTTGGCCTATATAATGATTATTAATTTAAGAGAACGAAATATATGTCATTGAATTAAATGTGACAAATCAAACAAAGAAAATGTTTTAACAAAATAAAATTTCTAAATCTAAGAATAAATCGTTTGAATAGTTTACTTGCAAGAGTTGTCTTTCCTATTTCCCCAAGACTCAAAACAAAAGGTTGCTTTCGATCATGAAGAACTTTTCATAAGTTAAATTTTGTGAAATACGGTTGAAAAAAATACTGAGACATTCATTGCAGGCAACAAAATGATTTCCGTCATAAAATCCATCTTTCTCCTTGACTTCTTAAAAATGTACTATCAATGTGAATTCAAATTCATTTAACAAAGAAATTTTGAAATTTCCGAGGATATGTAAAGATAGGTTAAAAATAAAAATTATATTAGTTTTACACTGTATATTATTTTCCTACTTTCTATACTTGCTTCCTTAAGGCCCTGCCACACCAAGCTGCGTTCACACGGAGTCATTTCGGTGTTCGTTAAATTTTAAAATCGCCGTGGAATCGCAGGAAAAAGGCTCAAATTATGTAAAAGTTTCACAAGATGAAGATGTCACAGTGTCCCTATGGCGACGGAAGCGATTCTACGGCGATCTCATGGAGTTCTACTGCGTTTCCACGGAGATCTCTCGGCAATTGACTGCGTTTCCGCAGAGTTGTCACGGCGCGTAAGCAGTTTTCACCTCCTGTTCACGGCGTTCTCACTGCGCTGGCTGCGTTCACAATACGTTCACAATTCGTTCTACACTCATTGATATATATTCAGAAGGAATGTAAAACATTTTTGTTACACGATGAAAAGAAATATTCTTAATAATTAAAAATGTTCCATTTATTATATGATTTAGTTCCGAATTATTAATAGTTTGATGATTAAGCTCCTTTTTTCAATTTTATGGGTTCAGATGTGTTGTTAGATTTTTTTTTTTGATTTTATTATGAATGTAAAAAAAAAAAATTAAACACACTGAAAAGTTTTCTACAAAAAAGTAAAAAAAAAAACAAAATAAGTTCTGATGTAATTTCCTCTTCCATTTTTTTCCCACTTACAAAAGTTAATTGCTCCTAGTGCAACAAATACGTTAGAATTATTGCTGATCAAATATGATAACATTGCTCTTGTTTTGTGAGCTGGTTGACAACGCTCTAACAACGTCGTAAGAGCATATTGTGATCCCCAACGGACGCTGTAGAAACGCCATGGGAGCGCAATGATCGCAGTCACAACTCCGTGCTGTCGCCGTGTAATCGCAGTCGAAACAAGAGGCCCATCGGCTAGGAAAAAGCACATTTCAGATCAGAACTGAAAGTTTACTGAGGTGATGGGGGGGGGGCTTGATTTTAACCCCCCAGGGGTTCATGATTTGAACTAGAATCTACACTACCTTAGGATGATTCCATATAAATATCACTAATCATGGCTTTGAAGTACTTGAAAAGAAGATTTTAAAAGGTTTCCCAATATATCCCTATGTAAAAATTGGGTCTGCCATTTTGGCCCCTACCTAGCCCCAGAGGTCATGATTTGAACAAACTTGAATCTACACTACCTGAGGATAATTACACATGAGTTTCATCTATCCCGTCTCAATGGTTCTTGAGAAGAAGATTTTTAAAGATTTTTCCTATATCTTCCTATGTAAAACTTGGGTCGGCCATTTTGGCCCCACCATAGCCCTGGGGGTCATGATTTGAACAAACTTGTATCTACACTACCTCAGGATGATTCCACACGAGTTTCATCTTTCCTGGCCCAGTGGTTCTTGAGAAGAAGATTTTTAAAGAGTTTTCCTCTATATTCCTATGTAAAACTTGGGTCGGCCATTGTGGCCCCACCCTAGCCCCGGAGGTCATGATTTGAACAAACTTGAATCTAAACTACCTGAGGATGCTTTCCTATATAAGTTTCATCTTTCCTGGCTTAGAAGTTCTTGAGAAGAAAATTTTTAAAACATACCATCAAATTTTCATTATTTCTTAATTATCTCCCCTTGAATAAGGGCGTGGCCCTTCATTTGAACAAACCTGAATCCCTTACACCTAAGGATACTTTGTGCCAAGTTTAATTGAAATTGGCCCTGTGGTTCTTGAGAAGAAGTCGAAAATGTGAAAAGTTTACAACGACGACAACAACAGACAACGGACAACAGACGCTACTGCGATCACCTCGGCGTTTTGCAGTTTTTGAGGAGGTCGTGCAGTCGCCGTGAGGATGCAGCCCCGGTGTAACACGGCTTTTACCAAAATTGAAAGTGCTTGAAGCGACTAAAAGAGGTCATTCTACGCCTTTTATTCTCAATTGATCATCTTAAGAAGGTTCAATTATGAATATTCATGCTTAATACAAATTTCGGTTTTTCAGACAATTTCTCCATTAAAGTGATTACATGTAACAAAGATAAGCATTTCCTTACTTCTTTAGAAGCCAAATATTTCTTTATTTAAAAAAAAAAGAAAAAAATACTTTTTTGCTGAGTTTCTTATCACGATCGGAAATGACGGCTGCTTACGATACAACTAATAAATACAGATAAAAAGAAAACAATATGCTGAAAATTCAAAAATAGATCTAAAGTAAATTGGTTATAAATTTGAAATAGATCATATGAAGTATAAATCATGGTATATTGAAATTTCAGCTTTGATAGACTTCTCCTCTCGTGTAATGGTTTTAGAATTTCAATGACGAATTTCATAATATATCAATACAAAGAAATATTGAGCAATACATGAAACATACTTTTTAACCTTAAAATTTACAAACACATATCTATTGCTTTGAATTAATACTGTAATTTCATTTTTAGGAAATTTAAAATCTAAAATGAAGGGAATTCATTTTTTTTGTAGCTGTGGATATATTTTATTCTCATTTTTGGCTATAAAAAAAATTTCCTACTTGTAAAATAATTTCTTTATCAACGACAGTGTTTAAAAACATTTAATATAATAAATATTACGTTTTCATTGGATTTCTTTTGTTCCCTGTAATACAAGTAGCTTTCTTTATTCAAAATATAAAAAGAAATTAAAAAAAATTTACCCAAATCAACAGCTTAAAAAAACTTCAAATTCAGTCATTCTTTCCAAGTCCAGGCTTAAAAAAGGGTGACCCATTGATACCAGCTCATTGACAATTTTTTCGATGAAAATGAATCGTGTAAATTTACTTACCTTGTCACTGGTCGTTAGCAAAGTTATTTGTTAAGAGACATTTTGATTGAACTCACAAGTAATCTGAAGTTAACATTAAAAAGACGCCTAACGAGGTTCGCTATTCGGTTTTCAGCAGATTTTGTCTTAATCTCTATTCAAAAAATTCTGTATAATTATTAAGCTTTTAAATGGTCTGACCACGATCTAACTGCATTTTCATATTTGTGTCAATAAAGCTATTGTGCATCATGATAAGAGAAGTGATGACAATACACGATGACTTGTTATACAATGAAATTAAAACTGAATCATGTAGTCATTTACAGTATCTTGCTGGGGCCTTAGATATTGTAGAAATAACAAAAGAGGGTGTCAATAATTGTGTGGAGACATTTTTGGAGGTACTTTATGATTTATTTCTCCCATATTGTAGCAAGGAAAAAATTATCAGTAATACATCCAACCAAAGCAAAAGAAGAAACACAGACAATAAACCTTGGTTTGATGTCAAGTGCGCAGCGTTACGTAAAACTTCTTTAAGAAACGTGAATGTGTTTAATACCCGGTAGTTCACGGACTCATTTTGACAGAAATGTACTGGTCACTTCTAAGAGAAATTATAAAAGACATGAAAGAAAAATTAAACGACAATCCTTCCGTTACCAAGGAGATCAAATGGAATATATAAGGAAGAAAAATCCAAAAGGATTTTATAGCATTTTCCACGAACACAAAAGAAATCTATCAAATGGACCGTATCTGTCGGAATTTTATAACCACTTTAAGGAACTTTCTGTAAATCAACATTCAATGCATGCCCGTAGTAGTAGTAAATCGGTATCTTCAGAAATAGACAATTCTGCATATCATGAATTGAACAGACCAATCACCGCAGAGGAGATAACTCGCGTTAAAACATTGCTTTGACGTCATACCTTTGTTCCTGCAGTCTAAAAATTTACCTGTAGCAGTCCGATAATAATAATTACCAGTCCGATAATATGTTATCGGACGGCAGTGATAACAAAAACGGACGGTATTCAAAAAACAAAAAGAAGAGTGAAATAAAGGTTAGATACATGTATTTCCACAAACCCCAAAAATGTTAGGAAAAAAACTCATGGAAAGCAAATGCAAGGAGATTAGGTTGCTTCTAAAAAGCAAATCCATGAAAAAACATTTGAACATTTCTCAAAATTAATACTTTTCACATTTTAAAAGACAGTGGTTTTTGATACAGCACTTTGAATAGGCGAATTTTAATCCATTTCTGAGAAAATATCACCAAATCTCTTAATTTTATAGGCTGCACTTTTAAAACATGATATAAACTAAAACCTAAGAATAAAAATTCGCATTTTCTTTTCCATGGTGATGGTAATAAATCCCACAAAATGCCTGGATCAATGTCAATTTATATGCACAAAAAATACCCCCCTAAAAAAAAAGATCCTTCGCCGCCGGACCCTTGTCCTGCTTAGCTAAACAACTGCCATTGAATGAATGATGAAATGATACAAGAGTTCACTCACCGTTCTTACTGTCTCATTTCTTTTATTCCATTAATAGACGGGTAGAAAACAACGGATGCCTGAACTCCCATTGTGTTATAATCGGACTCCTCCAAGTAACTTTTGAACATTTAAATGGCAATGTTTTAAGTAAGATATATGCCTCATACTGTTCTATATGTAAAATTATCAGACAGTTTTCGGCCCTAACGGGCCTCAAACAGTCTGATAATTTTACATATAGAACAGTATTCGGCATATATCCATTAATTCTCAAACGTTTGAAGAAAAAAAACCCTCCGGGAATTGACAATCTATTGAATGAATATTTTTTTTTGAGTATAATTTTATTCTTGTAGTATACCTTGTAGATTTATTATATTGTTTTCACCTCGGGCGTTTTTGCCAAAAACTCTCAGAAGGTATCATTACTCAAATTTTCAAAAAAGGAAATATGAACTAGAGCCGAGCTCGTTGCAAAGCAATGAGTAGGTCTTCCGTTGGAGCTGTGGACAGGAAGTGCCGACCTTTTGTAAAGGTCACTTTACTTTCTGTAAGAACAACTTCTTTTCTCAGGATGAGCCTCTTGTGAATGTTAATTACATAGTTATGCTTAAACACTTTTTCTCCCTGTCAGTGACCTTGATTTGCCTTCATCAAGGTCATGACACAACTTCAATTTATAAATAATAAATGTTTCAAGTACGGCCTCCAATGATTTTATTTATTAATTCGTAGCTTGGAAAAGAAAATATTTTTTCTGTCAGTGACCCTGATCTCTACGGAATAACCTTGGATCTGTGTCAAGACAAACCCTCAATCTCAAAAAACTTTTAGTGATTAGAAATTCATAAGCCTGACAGAAATTTTTTCAACTTTTTTCTGTCAGTGACCCAAAATTTGATAAAATGCCATTATTTTAGTCATCTGAAACTGGAGGACCATAAGCAATCTGTATCAAGTCTGAACTTAAAAAAGAAAAGGCCAGATTGAATTCATACTATTTTCTGAGTCAAAATGATACAAAACCTTTTTGTCACATAATCTCTATATCAAGTATGAGCTTCCAGATATTCTCGATTACATATATAAATGACTCGTACAAAACATTAACTCTTTCTCTAGTAACCTTGAATTTGCCATAATATTCCCTTGAACCAATGCCATGACACACCTTAGAATCATCGGAAATCTTTGTATCGAGTAGTATGAGCTCAAAGATTCTCCTTAAATTTAAAACCTAGCATTCTGGGAAAACCTTGAGAAGCAGAAGGACAACTGGACAGTGAAACAGAAAATGTTATTCCTAACCCATCCACACCCTCCCCATCCCAAATACACGATTCCTTTGTTGGGGGGGGGGGGGAGGTTACAATTTCCTATATTAAATTTTGAATGCCTATTCCAGTCAAGATTTGACAAACAGCAATCTTTATTACATGTATTTCAGGAACCTTTCATAAGTATGGTTTCACTTTCTTGCCCAGAAGTTCGAGAGAATAATATTTTAAAAGACCCCTCCTATTTTTACTAATCGTTTTTCTACATTATCTTCATTTTATACCCCCCCCCCTCCCCAAAGGTCGCTGATCATATTCAAAAACACGTTGCCTAACCGAAACCCAACGGTTTATACACGCTGTTCAATTTAATTACATTTTTTCCGTGAAGGAGGATGCACAGGGATAAAGAAAAATTTCGGACGTTCAACATCACCATGCAAGGACTTCATTTTAGTACTACATAATTGCGCTTGAAGTTGAATAAAATCTATAAATAAATTTAATTAAAATAGGAAACGGAGATTTCGTTCAATAGAATAAATTTGACAATATATTTGATACAAGAACTATCTGATAAATACATGTATGTATATGAGCAAGGCGAGTCTCTCTCTTTCATTCCTGTATTTTTTTTTACCAAGAAAAATTAATGTGCGTAAGATACAAGTTCATTATTTTAAAGAAAATACTCAATATTACATGTACATGATGTATATACGGTAAACGATACAAATGGTTTGACTATGCTATCGGGTATGACTTTAACAATTGAAATTAAGTTGTAAAAATGTAATAATGATTTTGTAATATTCAGTAGCTACAGATTGTTATAAAAGTTCTTAAATTTTCAGTTCTGGAAATACGATGCAGGTTTATTACTTCTTACATGTATAACCTGCTACCGATATCAAATCACGGAACAAATGAAAATTAAATGTTAGCACACTATAACTATATATTAAAAAAAAATTACGGGTTTTGAATAATGGTAATTATAAAGAAAAATAACAGAGACTGATTAATGTAAATACCCCAGCGTTTTGTACTAAAAATAAATTCTAAGGCATTTTAAAATGGCGGTATTATATAGAACACTCAAGTCCTGTACTGTCAAATAAAATCGTTTGTTCATCGAAGTAAAAAAGTCTCATACTCAGGGTTCTCCACAAGGGGTTTTACCATGGAGGCCCGCCATGGTTAAATTTATGTGCGCCATGGTTAAACGAGCTGCGCCATGGTTAAAATCGGCGGCCGCCATGATTAAATTTTTACTGCATTTCAGTCCTGACACCTACTTTTTAATGACTTGAGTAGTTAATTGTGTATACTACGACTCCAATGCCCCGCATGCCTAGAGAGAAAGCCGGGTCGTGTTTAAACAAACACTTGTTAATCGGTAACTGATAATGCTGTGAAGCGTGTAAATGGAGAGTCAATCAGCTGATGATTAATTTATTGAGAATTAATTATTCTGTACACATGTAAATATTTTTTTGGAACTTCAACATGTTCACCACATGATTGATAACGGGTTTATAAAAGATGATAATTACATGTACGAGTACTCGAATGATGATCATCATGAATCCGATTCACGTTTAAATTACTCTTTCAAAAAATCATATTCCTAAATCCTCTGTATTTAATTATGTGTTTTTAAAGTTTTTCACTTTATTATCTTCCTGATAAAATGCACGTAAGTGTCAATCGCCGTCTTCGTTTTAGAGTTACTTCCCGTTTTTACAAAACGTCGCTTGGCGCTATATTTAGCAAAGGGACACGTTTTATACTATTTATCATAATTCACAATATAATTTTCCGATCTTTTTCGTGTAATTGACTTCCATGGACGATGAATGAAAACCCCGTGTGAATTTGTATGCTCATCGTTTAAACACACATTATTGCGATCTACTCAATGATTTTTCCCCCCGTGAATTAGAATCTTCACCCCCACTTACAATTATCATGCATGTGTACGTGTAATTTACGATCCATAAAACAATTGTGACACGATGGCAGCGTTTTTCTTTGAAGTTTACTGTTCTGTATTAACAATACAGAACGACACTTTGCTGGGCGGAGCTGCTTTCCGTTCTGTATTAGCCAACTATTCTGTATCTAAAATACAGCAGAGTCTAAAAGTAAATCTGATTCAATTTAGCAATAGCACGTACAAATAGTAAAATGCTGATGTTTTCCTATAATAAAATTTAGAGAAATACCCGATATTAATCCTGAGAATGTAAAATGTCAATAAACACTTATTCCACACATAATATACACGTAATTTAGATCCAAAGGAAAACGAAAATTCACAATAACGGAGAACATAATCTACACGTGATTTTGATCCAAACGAAAAGAAAATTCGCAATAACGGAAAACATCCACTATCCTCGTGCAAAATCATTCAAGTCCATCTTTCGCGTTTTTATTTTTTAAAATCCTTCTCGCTTACGACAGCCATACGTCGATCTCTTTCACTTTGTTTTTAATGTCGAAATTCAATTAGAAAATAAAAATCTGTAATATCAGAGTCCATCGTAGAATTTTCTGTAAATCCTGATTTTGAAAATCTAGTCAAACCGGGATTTAAGGTTAGACCCCTGAAAAATATTATAATCAATCTCCATTTATAGATCATGACAATAACGCTTAAATCCTCCACTTTATCCATTAAGAGTGACTATCACTCGATTACGTCTACTCCATTAAATTGTCAAAACTAATCTGACCGAATTTTACGTTTTCCGTGGAAATATATATACTGCGGATGCGAACTCCCCGTCGGGGCCTCATCTACAGAACTCTGGCGGAAGTTTGCATGCTGCAAAGTTATAAAGTGGGCGGAGTTATTTTTGATTGATCGTGTCACAAATCATTTAGAGAATTCGACAGGTTATGTATCGTAGATACAAATTTGGGGGTGGAGACTCGTGCTTGCGCACTCGTCCACCCCCAAATTTGTATCTACGATACAGAACCCGTCTCGATTTCTAAATAATACTTACCACATCGATAAATACAGAAAAATAAATTGTTGCAAACCCAGCTATTGTTTATTCGGCATGAAACTTGAATAAAAACACAAGCGATTACGACTGATTAAAACGAGCGTAAGACAGAGTGAAATTGAATAAAATGAAAGAGTTGACATGATTTCAAACCCATTTTCCCATTTATGACTATCAGAGTACACAATGTATTTTAACATCGAATGCCCGCGGCTCTCTTTCGCCACGTGCATGTAAACGAGGACTGGGCTACAACACTTTAGACACAAAGTAACAGAGTTGGATGACACTGTTTGCTAAATTACAAAGATGCAAATTATAGTATGTTTGAAAGTAATATTATTTAAGTATGTATTAATGTTATTTAATTTTATATAAAAAAAAAATAATAAACGGAGATTCAAAAGAGTGATGGTAAAAATAGTATGTACGCAGCGTGCGTAGTACGTACCTATCACAAGACTTCTGTCACTAATTACAATTATTTGTCGAAGCCCCCTTTCAAGAATTAATTAAATACAAAAACACGGGATAGAAGAATGTTTTATTAAATTATTTTAATTGTATTGATGCCTGAACAGGACTAAGAAATCGATTGAAATTCGAAATGATTTTACGCAACCAATATTTGGAACAAGATTATATAAAGATCGGTAAAGCAATCTTATTGATTTGATATAATTAAAAACTACATTCCCATTGGGTAATAGTTCTTTGTACAAGATAGATGTTAAACGCGATCACAGATACTTGCTTTGTTTATAACACAGGTGGCTAGTACACTGGTGATCTCGATCAGCAGCGTGGGAATCGTGCGTTATGTTACATAACTAAAAACATCGAGCTGAACATGGAGATTGTAATATGCATACAGCAAATGGTGTCAATTATTCAATGCATACAGTTTAAAATTACTTGTAGATAGTTTGTTGAAATTAGAAATGTAGAAAGAAATATTTAATATTCTCCGCTTTTGAACACTATTAAACTAACAAAAAAAGAAGAAAAGAAAGTTAGACTAGTTGTAATAAATCAGATAATAATGAACCATAAAGCACGTTTTAAACCTTATTTAAAGGAAAATTAACATTAAATACTATAGGGTATATAATTGATGGCAAGTCTGTTTAAGTTATACACATGAAGAGGTCTGATTTCCTTTCCGATTGAAAAACGCTACCTGTTTACCTGGCCTGCTTTCTACTACGTTTTACGCAATACCCCCGGTATAATCGAACACAAAACATTTTCATCAGATCAAAAAGGAATCAAAGAACAAATTTGTCCGTAAAATCCAGATCGAAATATTTACCGTTTTTGAGTTATAAAGCAAAAACTTTCAAGGTCCGTAGATCCCTAATTATAGGGGCCAGCCCCTTTGCATAGTATTATATGAAAGCCCTGGCAATTATGCACAACTTTTGTTCAACTTGTTTTAACAAAATATTTTTAGTTTTCAAGATAAAAAGGAAAACATGTGTAAATTTTCGCTCTTTTAGGTGTTCTATTTTTTGACCCCTTTATATAGCGCCATTTTGAATACAGAAATCGAAAAACAAAAACCAATGTGCACAACTTCAATCCTTCTGTTATCTGAAACCAGTAAAATGTCTGCTCCAGCTCTAGTGGTCTCTGAGCCTTTATCTGGGAATGAAAGCCTATAATTTTTTGTTTAAAGGGAAATAACTCATAGCCGGAAGTAAATTTTTGAAATTTTAGATAGCATTTTGATAGAGTTTATTACCGTCTATATTGTCCAAAAATTAAAGCAAAATCCATGAGGCCTCAATGTTGGCGTCTAGGAAGAAAAAAAAAGAATAATAAGAATAATCTTAATCATCAGAATCAGTAGAAGGTCTTCCGTTGGAAACGGAAGACCTTAATTACTGTAATAACTATAGAGGGATTACACTTGTAAGTTGTGTGTCAAAATTTTTTACATCCTTACTTAATGAGAGATTGAGTTCCTGGTCAAATAAACATAGTATTATAACTGACGCACATTTTGGTTTTAAAGCCGGCCATAGTACAACAGATGATATTTAAGGTCTTTCGTTTTCAACGGAAGACCTTCTACTGATTCTGTTGGTAAAGATTATTAAGGTCTTCCGTCGCCAACGGAAGACCTTTCTGTTATTCTTAGGTTTCTTTTTCCCTTTTATTATTCCAACCGATTTTGTGCACGCGAGTTCTCAGAAACCACTCGTCCAATTTTCATGAAAGTTTGAGATCTGGTAGGTATTGATCTGAACCTAATTGGAAAGTTTTTTTAAAGATAACGTCACTGCTTATCTCGAGATATTAAGGATTTTCTGATTTTTCAGAGGGTCTGCTTGTCCTGGGAACTCCTCCTAAACGGCTTAAGATATTGAGTCAAGATTTTCAGTTAAGTAAGAGAGAGGTTTGCAGATGTGCAAATGGGTATTTAAAACTTCCTAGCGCAAAAGGCGCAGGAGCTCGATAGGGCCTAAAAAATGTCTCAGAAAATCTCACAAAATTTGACACCTTCTGTTTCATAACTTTTTTTCTGTTCATAATATGTTAAAACATATTGAAGAAAATTTTTGCAAAATCACAAGAGGTTTCATTTGATGTCAAGAAAATGGGGCTGACCCCTCAAATTAGGGGCTCAGAGGGGCCAAAAGTCTTTTATCTATAACTCTCTAATGATCAATATTTTGTTATACATAAATGAAGCAAAAGTATTCATCTTAACAATTTGCAACAATATATGAGAAAATTTTGATCATATGTTACGCAATTAGGTGTCACAAGGGGCCAGAATTTCAAATCTTTGACGCTTTATATCTCAAAAAGGGGGAATATTTTGATAAGCAATATTGAACAAAAGATGGTCAGAATAATGTTCTACACAATATGTATACTTGAATTTCTGTAAAACAGCCCCATTAAGGACTTGTAGAGTGGCCCCTATATAGTTTCCATTTAGCATATCTCCACAACAAATAGAAATCTCTGAATACGTGTTGAACAAAAAAACTTCAAAATCAAAAGACGTTTCATTTGATATTAATAAAAAGGGGCTGACCCCTCAAATTAGGGTCTCAGGGGGGCCAAAAGTCTTTTTATCTATAACTCTCTAATGCTCAATATTTTGTTAAATATTACTGAATCAAAAGTATTTATCTTAACAATTAGCAACAAAATATTATAAGATTTTGGTCATAAATTACGTAATTAGGGGTCACAAGAGACCAGAATGCTAGATCTTTGAGTTTTTATATCTCGAAAAGGGCGAATATTTTGATAAGCAATATTGAACAAAAGTTGGTCAGAATAATGTTTAAAACAATATGCATATTTTGAAATATTTGTAAAACGGCCCCATTAAGGATTTGGAGGATAGACCCTAAATATTTCCATTCAGTATATCTCCACAACGAAAAGAAATTTCTTCATAGGTATTGAACAAAAAGTCTTTGATTTCCCTAGACCTTTCATTTGCAATCAAGAAAAAGGTGCTGACTCCTCATATTAGGGGCCCAGAGGGGTCAAAAGTCTGTCATTTTTAGGCTCATGAACGATAAATATTTTGTAATTCATTACTGAAGCAAAGATATTCATCTTAACGCTTTGCAACAACGTTTTATAGAATTTTGATCATATGTTGCAGGTGCGTAATAAGGGGTCGCAAGGGCCAAAATTCTATATTTTGGATGCTATACATCTCAAAAAGGAGGAATATTTTAGTTATAAGCCATATTGAACTAAAGATGCTCAAAATATTGTGATATAAATCAGAAAAATTAAATTTAATGATGGAAAACTTTATTTCATTACCTTATCACGAATATCTCAGTCAAATTCACATCTCATCTTATCGAGAAATTCAACGGAAGACCTACTCGTTGCTCGCAACGAGATCTCATCTAGTTATTCTTTTTTTCTTCTGCTTCCTAGACCGCAACTTTGAGGCCTCATATCTCACTCATTTCTCAATGGATTTCGCTCAAAATTTCAGAGGTACTAGTTGTTACTAAACTCTATCAGAATGCTGTCGAAAATTTCTAAAAATCACTTCCGGTTTTGAGTTATTTCCCTTTAAACAAATATTTATAGGCTTTTGTTTCCAGACAAAGGCTCAGAGACGGCTAAAGCTGGAGCAGAAATTCTACTGATTTTAGATAACAGAAGGATTGAAGTTGTGCACATCGGTTTTTGTTTTTCGATTTCTCTATTCAAAATGGCGCTATATAGGAGTCCAAAATTAGAATGCTTAAAAGAACCAAAAATTATTCATATTTTGCTTTTTATCTTTTAAATTAAAAATATTTTGTTAAAACATATAGAACATAATTTGTGCAGAATTAAAAGATCTTTCAAATGATATATCGAAAAGAGAGCTGACCCCTAAATTAAGGGATCTAGAGGGGCCAAAAGTTTTTCCCAGATATCTCAAAAAGTATTGAGAATTTGTTATATTGCAAAGTTGTTGAAAATGTCAAGCTTAATCTAATGGAGTCGTCAGAGTACGTCCAGCGTGGTAATTTTCGGCCAAACCGGAAGTAGTCGGAAAACGCTTATTTTTGTCGTTTTTAACAAATTTTTGGGTAACATATGTCTCTGGGAGCATAAAAATTAATTTTTCGTGCGTCGTTGTCACTTCCGGTCAAACCGGAAGTAGCAAAAAATGGCTTAGTTTTGCATTAATTAGCATAGCTTTAGAGGATTCAAAGCATTTTTGTGCGTTATTTTTCCTGTTTGTTAAAAATGAAAGCTACTTCCGGTCAAACAGGACGGAAGACCTACTCGTTGCTTTGCAACGAGCTTTGCTCTAGTTTTGTTCTACATTGGTTAATCAGCCGAGCTGAAAGAAAAGGGAAAGAATTATTTTGCTGTTTTGTAGATTATGAAAAAGCATGTGATAAAATTCTGTTATCTAAATTAGCAAAAAGTGGTATTGGTTGCCACATGCTGAATACTATTAAATCTTTGTATTCTTATATAAAATCTTGTATACAACACAGAAATCAATTTTCCCAATTTTTTGGTTCCCATGAGGGTTTGATGCAGGGTGAATCTCTTTCTCCATATTTGTTCTCTCTTTATGTACAATTGCCAATGCAAATTCATGTTGACATAATAACTTATTTGTGGAACTTCTCGTTCATTAACATTTTCGTGTACTGTCGTAAACCCAATTCACAGTTATTGAGCTATGGCAGAATTTAGAGAAACCACCTTCACTCTCCATTCTCATAAACAACAAGACACTAAGGTATGCTGCACTTTGCCACTAATGTGACTTTAATTATAGAAAATACTTGTAATTACTTGTAATAATTAATAATGAAATCCGTAAAATTCAAAGTAAGAGATAATTATGTAAATAATTTTCAGATGGAATTTATATAGAATATAAGTATCCCCGTAGAAATAAGAGATATTGCTATGTTTTTAATACGCAGATGACACTTTGCTTTTCTTAGAGACAGAACAAGGTTTACAAGATATGCTTAATTGTTTAGAGCAATATACAGCAAAGTGGAAACTTAAAGTTAACGTGGAGAAAACTGAAATTGTTGTACATGTATTTAGAAAAGGTGGTAGATAACTTTGAATTATAATGGTAACAAAACACAAAGTGTACTAGCAGCACAGTGTAGAAAGAGTCTAAGTAGTTAAATAACAAAAATGAAACCAATGTATTTGAATGTAAGCACTAAACTGTCATTGTTTGATACATATATTGGTAGAATAGCAATCATGGTTGCGAAGTTTGGGGATTTCACCCAGCAGGAGAATTGGAAAGTATCCACTCAGATTTTTGTAAAAGAGTACTAGATGTTAAAAAATGCACTGTATCTATGATGGTTTATTTTGAACTACAACAGAAACCATTACAGTGGAACAGAATATTTAGAATGCAGAAGTATTGGTTAAAATAAAAAAAAAATAGCGATAATTGTATTTTAAGAAATATATACCAAGAAATGTTAGATGTGTGTGAATCAAACACTTTTCCTTGCTGGTTGTCACATATAAAAGAACTTGTTGATACATTAGGCTTTGGTTATACATGGAACTGTAATCTTAATAAAAAACTTTTTTGTTTGAAGTGAAACAAAAGTTGGATGACATGTTCATACAAGAAGCACAAAGTCATTTTGAAGGTTCTCCAAAGAGCATTTTGTATAAATATTTAAGTAAAAGTTTTGATTTACAATTACATTTAAAAAAGTCAATATCACAAAAATATGTACAACATATCAGTGAATATCGTCTGTCTCCTCACCAACTAGAGATAGAACGAGGAAGATTTTTTAATATTCCTACATAACATAGAATAGAAGGATATGTAAATTTTGTTCAATATCACATGTTGATGACAAGTATCATTTTATTCTGGTTTTTCCATTTTTCCCCGATGTTAGAAAAAAGTATATTAAGAAATATTATCTCCCAAAACCCTCTACTTTTAAACTTCTTCAGTTGTTGTCGACCAAAAATGTAACAGAGTTATGTAAACTGGGAAAATATCTTTCTAAATATACAAAATTAAGAGCAGATGTTAATTGAATTGATATAACGAATTTATCCTCAATACTACTATTACTAAATTTATATTATTGTGCTTTGTCTGTTATGAATTTAGAATGAATAGCTTGTAAAAAAAATTCTATTATCCTGCTTTACTTTATGTTCAAATGAACTGTATGGTTCTTAGTAATAAACAATACAATACAATAAATTTGGGTTCTTTAATGCTAATTATACTTTATTCAATTAGAACCCCGTGATTAAATTCCACACCAAAATATTCGACGAGAAACTATATTTCTGGCGGAAGCCTTTTTTTTTTAGAAGACAACGATCATTTTTCCTTTTTCAATGTAATCAGTGTTGTTAAGTTTGGATTCCTATTTTTTTACATGCAGCCTGCATAAAGAAAAATTTTGTGCAGTGAAATGTTCTAAACTTGTACTAAATTACATATCAAATTAACTTTCCTGTATTTTTTCATCATATTTATAGCAAATATATCAAATACATTGTTAAATTTCTTGAAAAAAAAATACCAAATTTAAGGGTACAATTAGATTTATTTTACCTATATCTAAAAAATAAGCATCACAGACCCCCACTTTTTTGAGTTCAGAAAGATCAAATAATTGACTGTGCAAAAAAAAGTTGTTTTTTTTGTTGTCACAAATTTAAATGTGACGATTCAATATAAAAAAGACTTTGTGACGATTCAATATAAAAAAAGACTTTGTTTGCTCAAATAATTCATTTGGATAAAAAAAATATTAAAGAAAAAAGTATTGAAAAAAATATTTGAATTACACTTAATTACAGTACAAAAAGGTCATATTAATTGCTCTGCGGTGCTAAAGAAGCGCATTGATCCCCATTTTTTGTTTTAAAATAAGATTCCAAAAATACACTAGGTAAAAAAAATTTCAATTCAGTTGATTACAGAACTAATTACAGCAAAAGCAATTTATCATTGAATCAGAACAAGAAGCCCAGGGGCCACAGCGCTCACCTTAGCACATCAGGCTTGAATTTACTCCCCCCACCACCCCTCCAGGCGTTCATCATTTGAACAAACTAGAATCTACACTACCTGAGGATGATTCCATATACATATCACTAATCATAGCTTTGAAGTACTTGTAAAGAAGATTTTAAAAGGTTTCCCTATATATCCTATGTAAAACTTGGGTCGGCCATTTTGGCCCTACCCTAGCCCCGGGGGTCATGATTTGAACAAAATTAAATCTCCTCTATCGGAGGATGATTCCACATGAGTTTCATCTTTCCTGGCCCAATGGTTCTGGAGAAGAAGTTTTTTAAAGATTTTTCCTATATAATTCTATGTAAAAATTGGGTCGGCAATTTTGGCCCCACCCTAGCCCCGGGGGTCATGATTTGAACAAACTTACATCTGCTCTACCTGAGGATGATTCCACATGAGTGTTATCTTTCCTGGCCCAGTGGTTCTGGAGAAGAAGATTTTTAAAGATTTTACCTATATATTCCTATGTAAAACTTGGGTCGGCCATTTTGGCCCCACCCTTACCCCGGGGGTCATGATTTGAACAAACTTGTATCTACACTACCTGAGGATGAT
>PRKT01001357.1:53601-94590 GCA_003671525.1 Saccostrea glomerata | reverse complement strand
GTCTTTAAAGGATAATTAATATCAATGTGATCACCGAATTATTAAGCAAGACTATGTTGAGCTGGATATGACTTCTGTAGATAGGGCCAAGATATGTTCACGACGAGAAAAAAAAAGCAAACAAACATGGGAAACATGTTTCTCTCTAGTTCAAGGGGTCTGAAGTGACTGATTATCTGATAGAAGAGATTAATAAATAAAAGACGGACTAAGAAGAAACGACCAGGTCTTCATAGACGTAAGTGAAGGCACCTCTTAAACGATTCGAAGAATTAGGATGGATAAATTTTAATTTCTAGGTTTAAAGTCTCAGTGAAATAAAAGGTATTGAAAATGTTCGCGTTTGTGTTTTTGGACAACCCTCGCATTAAGTGAATAAAAGTAAATAAAAATAAATAAAAATGAAAACAAATAACCAAAACAAAAAAAACATCCTGATAATTTTTATCAAAACTAATAATTATAGATGATTTGAATATATGTATAAACCTGTCTTTCAGTTGCTTATGAAAACAAGCAATCAAAAATTCTTTTAAGATCAAGATGCACAAATCACATAATATCACTCCAGACTGTACATTGAAGCTGTCTTCAAATATTTATATACTAATGGCTGATTAATTTCTTTTTCTTAGAAACAGATGCAAATAGAAATACAAGAAATTGATAAAGTTCTGCTATGGAATTACCTGTCCAAAGGTCACCAATGACGTGAGGAAGTAAAAACAGCTTTTTGTGTTTAAGGGTAGTAAATTGATACCTCTGTGCAGCCAAGTAAAATTTAACAGTTCCTAGCATGCATTTCACATAAAAAAAAAAACATTGCTGATGTGTTATCAAAGATTTGAGGACTGACGCGATAAAACAAATACTTTATACATGTAGACGGTGGTTACAAATTGTTTTATGAAAAATTAAATAACAAGTCTTAGAATCAAAGAACTGTTGAAAATTTATGCTATATATGTCCATATTTTTGTTCACTTATCATAAAATTAAGTAAACATTATATGACCAACCTGCACTGACGCTGTTTAGTTTAACGACGTCCGTCCACGTCATTCTTCCTCACTGCCTACTCCCTCTACCTCATTCTTATTTTGATGAAATGCTCTGGAGTTGTGTAAAGACTATAACCGGACTTGTTTGCAATGACATTAATGGATCTACACAAAGTGAAAGATTCTCACTTGATAATATTAGGTAGCATTGTTTGAGTTGGGGGTCCAGTGCCTGTCGCACATAATCAACGTCACTTGTCGAAGTGACAAACACTTTGACTTCAAATCGACATTTTATAATCTTGCCTCTTACATCCCTCTTACCTTTTCCGGAATTTAAAAACATGTACGCTGGATGTATTTTATTTTTTCATACTCCATTTAAACACTAGTTTTATCTAAAATGTAAGCCAATTTTTTTCAGGGAAGAAACTTTATAAAATGTTTGGATGAGGAACCACCTCACTCATTCTGATATAATTTCAGTTTCTTCACAGTTTAAATATTTTTTTTACGATAAAATTAATAAAATAATCATAATTGGGTCAAAATTGCAAATTAATGAAACAATTGTGTCTTTTAACGTAAGTGAAATAAAAGGAATTTTGGATGACAAAAAGCTTAATACCAATAGAGAAAACGCGTTTTTGAGGTTGCACCGCCTGGACATATCGTTGCATACAAAACATCAACAATGCCTTAAAAACAACTATTAAAATAGTAATTGCATTTATGTATTTAAAATAGAATGAGGGTATTAATTTGAAAGATTCCATAAAATTAAATGTTTGTAATATTTAATACAAATATATAGCCTTTATTGTAAAGCTCATCTTTCAACGCCTTTGCCAATGTAGAAATTAATTACGTCTAGCCAACGATTGTATAAGGTCACGTGGTTATCTTAGCGAGACAGTTGTTATATGATATCTGCACGCAGATCATCGATATATGAGGCACGTCTAATCTGAAGGTGCGCCACCAGTCCTTCAATCCTATCCTTCTTTTAATGATAAAAAATTTATACCATTTCGTTACAGAGGTACTGCGAGACAGTTGTTATATGATATCTGCACTTAGACCATCGATATATGAGGCACGTCTAATCTGAAGGTGCGCCACCAGCCCTTCAATCCTATCCTTCTTTTAATGATAAAAAATTTATACCATTTCGTTACAGAGGTACTGCACTTGTTTTCTTCGAAGGATCAGACATTATCATATTTTACGTAACTTCCAATCAGGGCTTGAAAGTGTAACCCCCGCCTATTTTGTTTTAATGTGCCACATATTTGTTTTTTTTGCTGATATTTAATTGTTTTGTTTCCATATACGGCCCAGTAGAATCAAAAGAATTCAAAATCATAATGAATATTATTAGGCTAGGGCATAGGTATTTCAAATTCCATGAAAATCACATCGTTATTTAATACACGTTGATTCAGTAAACACATCGACTTTGGAAAATTGATAATATAAATCTGTTTCAGTTTCAGATCCTACTTTTAGATTTTCGTGACTTCGTACTTGAATGAATTTTGAATATTAATTCAACTGGTGAAAACAGTTTTATGTCATGTTTTTTTTTTAAATCCTCTGAGATTGCGTTTGAAGAAACGTTTAGATTCTAGTTTTTCATGTCAGAAGTACACGTATGTGAGATTTCTAATTGTTTCAAACCCCAAGGAAAAAGTACTCGTAACAGGTTGTAATGAATGTCTTATTCTAAAGACAAATTAATATCCAATCATCAAATACATTAACACCAATCGTAATCCAACAATGACAATTATTAAATCCTCATTTTAAGGAAGATTTACAAATAAGCATGATAAAGGCATGTTTAATATATCAAGAGGTAAAAAACTAATTCATATAAGGTTCGTGCAATACTTTGATGACAGTTTAATATGTAGGGAAGCATTTTTTACTGAGTATCAAATTTATTCATTTTAATGAATTTAGAAATGGTAGACATCTTTTGACATTGGCTCTCAGTTTCACTGGTAAGTGATTTCGGTCCGATACATGTATGAGTGAATATGTCTTTAAAGGAACGTTAAACACACACACAAAAAGTAAAGGATCTTTTGAACTATGGCAATCATGGTTTCTATATGGTTAAAAAGTTTAATTTTCTTCTTGCTTTGTACTTTTTTTGCATGGTTTTACCGAATATATGGATGAATTTACAGCATAAATGACTTGTAAGGGATTTCCTAAACAAATCACTTTTCGTGACAACAGATATTGGGATGCTATCACTGATTAATTTTCACTTCGCAAAGCACGAACTTCATATCAGTTATCAACATAAAAAATCAGCGGCGTCAAAGAAGCAGCATGCCTGCAAAAGGAAACTTAAGGGCCTGTATTCACACCATGATATCGGCAAATCCGACTTCATTGGTAAATTCTGCTATATACACCGACAAAATATAACTTCGATTTGTCGTGCGTTCTTTACGCCAATGATTTCATTGCGTCGTGTGTTAGTAATATTGTCAAGAAATATTTGTTATAAAAATATTTGTCATAAAATAACTACAATGATGTAAGCAAAGCAACACACAATACCAACCAGACCCCGCCTGACACCAAGATGTTGCAGAACTTTTCCGGGGAACTTCTTTTTGGTAAAGCAGTTCTACAGCGGTCCTAAAGCAGTCCCACAGCAGGCCTAACAGTCCCAGTTATGGCAGTTCCAGCAATCCTTGTGATCAGACTTTATTAATTTAATGGGCAGAGCTTACTCAGAAAGGGGGTTACCAATAAAGAATGTAAGGCTGATACAGATCATACATGTATCTAAAATGAGCGAAAAAGAAGATTTTATAAACAGTATATATAACACAAATGCAAAATAAAACTTAAAAACATAAGATATTTGTACATTTATAGTTATATATATATACATATGATAGGGCGTTCATATAGTTAACAATGCATTGAATAGTCACCAAAGATCTAAGTGCTATTCAATGCATTGTTAACTAAAACTTTGCAGTTTTAGTTTTTAAGAAATTCACAGGGCAAAATAAGGCAAACATGAACCTTGTTCTTTCTATCGGTGTCATTTTTCAACGTGTGTGGAGTCGTAGAATAACTGGTCTGGAATGGTTTTCTACGGTCAAAAATTTACCCTTCTTGTCCTGGAATATTGACCCTGGGTGACAGGGGATGCTAAATACTGCATTTCACCTGATCCAAACACTGATGTTAATTAAAAAGCTCTGTGTTTGCTCTCCTTCAAAATTGTTCCGTGAAATAAGCCTGAAAATACTTTGTAGTTTCCATATCTCACTTAACTTAAAACCATATTTTGACGTTATGATGTCAAACAGTACTTATGACATATAGTCTCAAATATGAACGCCCTATCATATGTCCTCTGGAAATTATCACTGAAGTAGGATTTTTTTAAAATAAGGTCAATCGTGAAGGTCAAGGTCAATGTGTCACAAATCATAGCATGCTTCATTCTTGATATCCAATGAAACGTCCTGTCACAATAACTTAATATGTGAAACATGAAAGCCTGAGCCCTAACCCTTTAAAACTTATTGTCAAAGTTTGCTTTTTAAAAGTAAGTTAAACTCCTAGGTCAAGGTCAAAGGGTCGAAGCTCTTTGTATCCTATGAAAGGTCTTTTCACAAGGATTACATATGTGAAGTATGAAAGCCCTATCCTTTACCGTTCAAAAGTTATGGCCAAGGTTTCAGTTTTTTCATAAGTACAGAAATCTTTATGGTCAAGGTCAATAGGTCAAGGTTGTTGGTATCTAATGAAAGGCCGTGTCACAAGAAATATATATTTGAAATATGAAAGTCCTATAGTCTACTGTTCAAAAGTTATGGTCAAGGTCATAGTTTTTAAAAAAGTCAAACTCCAAAGTCAAGGTAAAAGGGTCAATGTTCTCGATATCCAATGAAAGGTCCAGTCACAAGAATTACATCTTTGAAGTATGACAGCTCATGCTCTTACTCTTCAAAAGTAATAGTCAAGTTTTGTTTTTAGAAGTAGGTCAAACCAAGGTCAAGGACAAAGGGTCAAAGTTCTTGGTATCCAAGAAAAGGTCTCTTCACAAGGATAACATATGTGAAGTATGAAAACCCTAACCTTAACCGTTCAAAGATTATGGCCAAGGTTAAAGTTTTATTTATAAGTACGGAAATCTCAAAGATCAAGGTCAAAAGGTCAAACTTGTGGTATCCGATGAAAGGTCTTGTCACAAAAATATATATGTGAATTATAAAAGCCCTAGTCCTTACTGTTCAAAAGTTATAGCTAAAGTAAAAGTTAAGAATTTTAGTGTAAAGGTGGGTCAAAATCCAACGTCATGGTCGAAAGGTCAAATTTGGTGGTACCCAAAGAAAGGTCTTTTCACAAAGGATAAACGTGTGAAATATGAAAGCCATAGCTCCTCTCAATCAAAAGTTATGGGCAAGGTTAAAGTTTTTGTGACGGACAGACTGATAGACTGACAGACGGACAGACTGACAAACGGGAAGACGAATGAGATTTAATGTCCCCTTGCTTTCGCGAAAGCGGGGGACAATAATAGAATCACACTAAACACCCAAATAAACAAAAGCATTGGACCTCATTATTATCCAATAATACAATACACGTTATGTAACATTTGGTCATTCTGTTCTGCATCATTATCATTCATTTACATCAATCAAAGCTATTCAGGTCAAAGACAACAAATCAAAAAATATATATTTTCAATGCATGCAGTCTTTTTACCTTTAGAATTCCTATTCCTATTCCTCACTTTACAGACGTTCTACTTAGGCAAAATTTAAAAAAATCTTAGAGCGGAAGACGATGGTAGATGTTCAACTTTATAATGTTAATATGAAAATACGAGGGGTGATCAAAAAGTTCGCGAACTATCTGTATATTTACAAAACTTCAATACAGATCAGAATGAAATTTGGCACACATAAAATCATACACTTGTTCTATAAATAGCATACATGTATGTAATGGAACGTTTTTCCCCGTGTTTGTGACGCCATATGGTAGATCACTTGACAAAAAATGGTTGACTCAGTTGTATTCGAGAAACTAACGGTTGTAAAGTTAAAAGTTTATCTTGAAAATTCCTTTGTAGAAGTTTATAATAATTTGTATATGATTTATGAAGACAGAAGGCTTGCCAGAAGTTTTGTCATTAATTGGATTGATTGTTTAAGTTAAGGCAGAGAGATGCTAAAACATGATGTTTGTTCTATTGCCCAGTGAAAGCAAACTGGGAGAGAGACGTGTCCTTTGTTACATAAATTGATATGAAAGATCGCCAAACTTACAGTTAAGAAAATAGATATATATATCTATTTTATATAGATATTAATATCTTTACAATAATATTGTTATCTAATACCTAAAATATCGTTTACTTTAGACTTTAAACAAATAAGATATGATCAAGTGAAGGCACCCATACTTTATCCACATAAAATAAACGACGCTAAAGAGAAAAAGGATTTTGGTTTTGATGGTCACCATACTCATTCTGCAAAAGGATATCATTCTCCACCCATATTATTGCCGAGATTAGGCCATTTCTGATGAATGGACTGTTTCTGTTGGAAAAAATAACCTGCATGGTAAGAAATATAAGAGTCGGGAAAAATTTTAAGCTTCTATGACAGAACGCTAAGGAGCATGTCACGTGACCGCCTATATCACGTGATCCGCGTACGTGCAGAATGGTTAAAGATGCGCATTAAAATTGGAGAGAACTACTTGAAACATTTTCAACACTGAAACCCTATATCATTTCTCTTTTGGAAGTTATTCAAATAGTTCGCAGACTTTTTGATCACTCCTTGTACGTTTGGCTGTTTCATAACGAGTTTGTTACAGGGCATTTACAGTGTAAAAAAAAAGAAATAAGATTTTTCCCACCTGCTAACCAAATAACATTTAGTTGTAACTTTTTTTTTTCTAAAGCACTGGTCTTATCAGGTATCTAGGAAAAGGCCAATCAGGAAACATGTCACAGAGAAGGCCTAAGCATATACAGGACCAAAAATCAAGGGATACTATGAAGGATATTTTTAAATCAAGCAAAAATTAATTTTTAATATAATATTATTTGAATCACTTTTGTGTCACAGGCATAAAGGAATTATGTTTACTTTATATAGCAAATAATTATTTATCAGCAATATCGTTCTTACTACCTTAAAAATACATACAAGTACATGTAGTACTGTATTGGTCTACTGGTATATTGAATAATTCATATTTCAGTTTTATCAATGTTGATTCAACTGAATTAAGCTTTTCTTGATAATTAGCAAACAAAATTTATTTATAGTCTCAGAACTATATTGATTGCTCCGAATTTAACTTTTTTTTTGTTCTTCCAATGATAATATTTTTTCTCAATTTAGATAATTTTTTAAAGAAAGCTTATTCTTGTTACCTAAATATGTTTCATGTCTGACAACTCTTTTGATCGTTTTCTGCACATATTTGATCTTTTCCATAAAAAGGTATACAAGCAAAACTCCTTATCCAAGACTTGTGGTAAATTCTAATAATACGTCATTAAAAATAGTATGTATGCATTCCTAATGTACATTGTATTTTACAAGAATCACTTTTTTTCTTTTCCTGCAAATGAAAAGCCGAGTAAAATTTCTGGTCTGGTAGTTTACTAAGTATAGATTCCCCTATGTAGAGGCTGCAATTTTGCTTGCAACTGTATCAACTACTGCTGGAAAAGCAACTTCTAGCGTGTAAAAAATAGGATTGAGAATCTAGTTTTTAGGTGGAGCTGCAGTTGGTGTTTTGGTTGTGTTGCAGTAGGTGTAGTAGGTATATTCAATTAAAAGAACAAAAGACGTGTTAGACATAATGTTATTCATCATAAAAATTCTAATAAAAAGTGTTAAGTTCTTTCGTTTTTTTTTAACTTTTGGTATAATTTACAGTCATTTTACAATTTTTTAATATTCGTTTTGCCTTTAGATCTCTGAGACCCTTCTATTTTGCAAACTTTATTTACGTTAATTGAATTTCGGGATATCGGGGCTTTCTCTTTCTTTTAACTAAATATATATTCAATTTTGCAAGTGAAATACTTGTAGCATGAAGCCAAATTTTCTGCATATTTTAGGTTATCATTTTCTCGGGTTTTCCCAAAAATCTTTTTTTTCAATTTAATGCATCTCTGACTATGCTTTCCCCATCGAACTCATTTCGACGGTTTACACGGTTTATACGTCTTTTCATTAATTAATCGTCTAAGTAAAATGTTCTCTTGTACATTATCTTTATGTATATTATTTTATTTTTAGTGTACTATGCAATGCCAACTGTATTTCTAGCCGTTTTCAGTGGCAGCTATGTAGCAATTTTGCAAGTTCATTAAGACGAATTATCATGTCCTGACTTTACGCGCGAACGTCCTCGTCGCGGTCGATTGGCAACCCTCCCAGTTTCTCTCAAAGACGTTCTATCGTATAAACATTATCCCCAAACTGTAAAGCAACCGGTTGTTGCCTTTGACCTTGCATTAGCAGTGCAATGGCCTTACCCCTTTGAACTTCAGTCAACCGCACCCTGATTGCAATACTGAAAAACCGATATGTATATCTCTAAAGTATCAATTGGTAAGACAAAATGATAAAACGATGCAGTAATCAATATTCTGCACGTGATTTTCGCATTTTGCCTGAGCGGCGTGATACTTTTCACGGTTGAATAATTTTTGACACCGATCCCGGTGCACAGTGACAAGAAGATCCCTTTTCATATTTAGTTCATAATAATTTTGATAATTTTTGGTTATGTAGTTAAATAATTAATTAAGATTATGCTACTTTGCGATTTTTTTTTTTTTGTTTTTTTTGGGGGTTTTTTTTGCCTTTCAGTATATACTTCTCCGTCAAATTTCGATTTCGGATTGCCGAATCAAGTCTTTTTGTTTTCCTGTGCTTCCACACATCTCACCAGCTCCGCATTACCCACAATAAGCAGCACAATTTTCCTTTTCCCAAGTTCTATAAAATGGTTAGCATAACGACAGGGAGCTATCATGTCACTCAGAATCTTTTTCACGCATGAGGGAATAAATCAGTCCCAGAGACTGCTGGGACTGCTGGGTCTGCTTTCTGGAGCAGTCTCAGAGCAATTCTTTTGCCGTCCAAGAGCAGTCCCATAGCAGTTCAAGAGCATTCAATTAACGGTCCAAGGGCAATCCAAATACATCCCCGGGGAAAGCCTACTGGGACTACTTAGGTGTCAGGCTGGGTCTCCTTGGCATTGTGCCCTTCAACACAATAGTAGTTATCCTGTTCCACGCTTTTTATCATTTTCACTTACAGAGCACATAAGTTGATAGCACTAAAAATAAAATTTAAAATTTTAATCAAAACTTCACCAGGGCCTACTGTAGGTATTACAGCATCTAAATACTGGTTGTATTTTTTTTCATATATCGTCTGGTTTGTATTTTACAAGCTTTATTATCATTGTTTTCATTTTCCTACAAAGGAAAGGCCCATGAAAATCTCTGGTAGTAAACCAAGTAAAGTTTCCCCTATAGTAGCTGCTGCTACAGTTTCGCCTATGGCCGCTCCAGCACCAGCTGCAACAGCGGATCCAGCACCAGCTGCAACAGCTGCTGGAATAGCAACTTCTAGCGGGTCAAGAATAGGATGGAGAACCAAGTTTTTAGGTGGAGTTGCACTTGGTGTCTTGGTTGTCGTTGTAGTTGGTGTGCCTATTACATTGCATTGAAAAATACAAAAAACATGTTAAACATTACGGTCTTCCGTCTTAAAAACTTTTGGTACAAGATTACAGTTAATAGGCAATGTGCTTTTTGATCTCTGGAATGCCTTCTATTCTGCAAACTTCATAAAGGTGAATTGCATTTCAATAAATCGATGGTTGCACTTGATTGACTATAGTTAAACTTAAGTTTTTCAGTCATTTTTTTTAATTAAAAGCAATTGTGTATAAGGATTCAGCTAGATATTGTTTTTTGTCTTATACATTTGGACGACTTACAAGTAGAATTCTTTTTCATAAATTAAAAAAAAATATTTCTTCTTTTAAAGATTGCCCCAGTGAAATACTATGTAGTACACTAATTTTATTTATGGTCATATCTTCAGTGTAATGATTACCTTAAAGAGGCAATTAATAAGATTATACAAATTTACTCACAGGACTTGATATTGCAAGCTTTGTTTCTTATCAATGCTTTATCGCAGTCTGTTGCCAAAGGTGTGTCATGTGGTACAATGGTAAATGTCCTTACTTGTACAACGACTCCGCCACCGCATGTTCTAGAGCAGGGCTTTAGACTCGCCCAAGGCGAGTATATACATTTACTTTCTATAAAATGCAAATACCTTATTTTTAAATGAAACATACAGAACGAAATTAATTGAGATATGGACAACCATGATTTGGTCAACACAAAATTCACTGGACATCCTTTATTTTGGTATTCCTTAAGAAAATATAAGCTCATTACTAGGTATTCTAACAACTTGGTCTTTTTTTAATATCATTTATTTGTCATAACTCTTTTCACAAATTTTGGGGAAACTTTGGAGAAGAATCATGTCGTAAAGACTTTCTTTGTTATATTTGTTTCGGTTGTGATCAAATTCCTTTTAGTTGAGTTAATCCATGCATTTTGTGTATTTTCCATAATATAATATTAACCAGAAGTGAGAATATCACATTTTTGTAAAACTTGTTTTCTTTTATTGACAAATTCTAGTTTTTTTGTAAAGCTTCCGCATCAAGCAAATGAAACTATTTTACCTGCTCCGCAATACCCACAATAAGCAGCGCAGTTTTCCTTGGCCCACGTTCTATACAATGGTAAACATGCTGACTTCCCGAACTCGTGGCAATCGCTTCTTTTGTTCACACACTGCTTCCCTAAAGTGAAGATTGTTTCAGAATTTAAAACATTTTAGATATGCAAATGTTCCATATAGATGAAGTAAATGTACTTTACAAGGGGAACATAAACGTCGGGGTGTATTCTTTAAAGAATAGTTAATTAATATATTTTACCACAGTTTATGTTCAAAGATATGTACGGTTATTTAGCTGCAATTTAAACTTGTTCTACAAACTGCCTTCCCCATCTCCATATATTTGATATACCTTAAAAACAAGAACGATTTTGTATTCAAACTCATTTTTTACGATTTTCAATATATCTTTTTTTTATTTCTTGCATGAAAAATAATGAAATAATATAACAAAAAGTTTTCGAGCGTAAAGTCAAGTTCACAATACAAAATAGAAGGAGGCCAAGTGTTGACCTCCAAAACATTAAAGGGGATCTGTTACCATTGAGGAGTGAACATACCATGCCTTACGGGGCACACACACCGTATCTTCCTTGTAATGATTTGGAGAAAACTCAATTTAGTGTTTAAATAATTCCCCTAGAATTCATCTTAATTCTCCATTGCATGTTACGTAATTGGTAAAAGCATATGTTTATTGTACTTACTAGAGAGTCCACAAAATGCAGGGCAGTTCTGTTGAGCCCAAGTGAGATAAGGATTCCCTTGTGTATTCAGCACAATCAGATATCTTATCCACACATGATTCAGTATGGATGTTCTTGATAAAGACTGGAAATCAAACAATGATTAAATAATACGATACATATATATTCATTCATCTTTGTTCTTGTTACTTATGTTCTCTAATTTCAAATAATTTACGCTGCCTCTTCCTATTTCTCTCTCGCCTCTTTATCTCTTTTGTTTCACTTACTTTCTTTTTGCTCAATCTCCCTTTCTCTCATTACCTGTAATTATCAAGAGAGCGTGTAGCTGAGTAATTGTTTGCATAATCATGTCGGTGAAATATTCGAAAAAAAAAATGAAATAATCTCTAAGGACAACGCGACATATATACTTTCCTTATCAGCATTTCTACAGTCATTCGGTAGAAACTAGTGATACCTTTTCTTCTTTGTCTTATTGGTTAAAAATTAACCAATACGGAATCAGAAAATTAGGGAAATAACTGCCTAGCGTTGTGGGTATGCTTGGTCATTAACGATATAGTTAAGAGTCTTTGGACAACTTGCATACAGATAATTATGCTCTCCAATCCAAGTCTGAGAACATATTGTTTTTACATTCTTCCTATTTTTCTTCTTTCTGGGTACTTTCTCGTCCGCAATTGTTTTCGTAAACTACTCATCCGATCTAGGTGAAACCTTTCTAGGGTGACCATGCATGTTTTGTTGATGTGCGGAACGAAGGTCATTTTGTGCGCACGTGTTGTCATATGCGTGCATTTGCAACACGAGAAATGACCAATATAATTGATATAACCGTAACTTTCTAAATTTTTGATGAAATGCTTTGAAACTCATAATATAAGAATATATCAGTAGTATAGACAAGTTGATACGGTCAAAATAGCAAGAACTTATGCGCGATGCACTTTGCTCCGATTGGCTGAAACTAAAGTGTAAATATTTTTTTGTGACAAATCCTTTGAAATTATGAACACGAAGATATACAGCACGATATATAAGAATAACCATGAACGCACCCACATGCACATGTGCTGCAATCTGATTGGCTAAATCTTTAAATGCCTAAGACTTTCTTGGTTCTCAATAAAACAGGATGAAATTTCAAATATGAATAGATGTAATAAATGCCTACATTATACTACTATCAAAATTGTATGCAAGGACGTTCATGCACACGCAAGTGCACTCCGCAGCACTGTTAAGGCCTACTATGAGAAATCAACGGAAAATATATGTGCAAAAAGGGGGATTTTATTTTAAATTGAATTTATTTCAATTAAGCTGTTTTATTATCACAGAACTTAAATACCTATGGAAATAGCATAGTATAACCCACTGTGTACTGTATGAAGTTTAGTCCCATCGATGGACAGTCAGGTGATGAATGCATAGTACGTGTACTGAATGTAGATCAATAACAAATTTCAATATCGCAAGGGCATACCCTAGTTGAAATTAAAAATTCAAGCTTTTAATTGTTTCTACATACTTTGTAGTTTCTGAAAAGTGCTGCTGCTTTGAATAGAATTCGCGTTTTAATAGTTAAATTTTCAAGTAAATAGGCCAATGTAAAAAAATATTAGACTTTTACCAAATATTTTGTGTACTTATGAAATCACGCCCTCAATTTATAGAAAGCAGCAGCACTTTTCCAGTTAAGGATAATATCCTTAATCTATATTCAAAAAATGATTAAGATCTATGCTGTGTATGCCCTTGCGAAAGTACGATTTTATGGTGCATCTCGATGTAAAATATACGTAACCTGTACATAAAAACAAGACATAATTAATAAAAGACATTCTATGAAAAGTTAATGAATTATCGCACTAAACAAAGGATCTACATTGGTATATTAATTGACTATTTAAAACCTGTAAATAATATTCCGTTTTATTATAAAACGCATTTTTCATTGTTAAAAAATTCCTCAATCTGCCTCTCACAGTACATGAAATACGTCATGTTTCCCAAAATGACGTCATATATACAAGTTCATCGCAATCAGTGCTTTGTTTAAAACCAGCTACACGGGATTTATCTTGCAACGTTTTTTAAAGCATTGATAAGTTTTATTGTTGGTTATTATGCTAATACAGTTAAAAGTTGCAAATTATTTCATTTTCAGGTATTATGAGAAATACATAAAAGTCATATTTTTGTATGACGTCACAGTAAAATTTTCCCGTGTAAATTAGGCCCCGCCCCCTTATTCAAGCCTTAACAATGCTGCGTCAATGCTGTTCATGAAGAATTAAGAACTTCTTAATGTGAAGACATGTAACATACTGAAGTAGATCTTTTGACCATTGAACTTAAAACTTAGGTCAAGGTCAAGGTCATTTGTAACCCAAATAAAAAGTTGATGTAACATATTTACCAAAATGACCTTGACCTTTGAACTTGAAATCGACCTTAACCTTTTACCTGTAACCAAGGGTAAAAAGAAACTTGAAGTACATGTATCTAGAAACACGTTTCAGTGTTTATTTCGGTTCGCAAGACAACAGGTAGAGAGGTGGTGATTTTTAATGACCTTGACCTTTGATCATAAGGTCACTATCAATCTAAAGTTCTTGGAGTAAGATACAAGATTAAACTTTCACGTTAAATAGGTTAAGAATAAAATACCCACCATCCTCCCACCCCCATCCACCAAAGAAAAAAATCAAAATGATTGCAACGTAGAGAATCTCTGTAAATCTCACACAACACCTCGGATCTACATAAACTTTCAGGGAAACTGCAAAAAGAGCTCGAGGAAAGTGTCCTGAAATATTTAATGCCAGTTTCCGTATATAATCCAAGTATATAGAAATTATCAATTTATACAGAAAAAATTACAAATTCTGTCGTGTTTAAAATTAAAATATATAGATGAACGAAAACGTGTTGGATCGTCAAGACTATGGCATGGTTTTGGTTATGCTAGACAAAAGGGGGGGGGGTCCAATCTTGGGTATCCACATTGAAGGCTATTATGTGGTGGCAGGGAAAAGGCGGCATGAGATAGCGATATCTTTTCCCTAAAATCAAATTAATGTTAATTTATGAAGATCCCCCACAATATCTGGTTCTACATTGCGGTGGCAACGACATTGGTCAAATTCCATCATGTGTTTTGCATAAATAGCATAAATAATTCTTTACTTTCAATTTCGGTTTTGTTACCAAACACCAAATTTATTTGGTCTCATTTATTACCTGGATTGATTCGGCGTAATGCTAGGGACAACCATGCTCTTATTGAAGCCGGGGTTTGAGTCAATAACTTTGTTGCAACGAAACTTCTGGCACATCAAGGGGGATATATTCGTTACCCAGAGTTCACTTCGGTTGATCATACTCTACGTGAAGAGGATGAGGTGCACTTTTCAGAGCAAGACAAGAAGATATTTGTTGAAACTTTGAGGAAAGCTTTGCATATTTTTATCAGATGTGGGCTTTTTTCCTGCATAAAACGGCCATGGTGCCCTTTTTCACTGACGAAATAATGTAAATCACACTTAAATAGACACTGATTTAGGTGTTGTGATTGTTTTAAACTCATTTGTCTTGGTATGCAATCTTTAATCTATGTGCAATGCCTTTCTTTAGAATGTGGGTGGGATAGGGTTGGGAATTTTTATCATCAGCGTTGAGCTACCGCCTATGTGGCGGTGGACACAGTGTTCATTTGGTGCAATCTTTAGCTGAACTTAAATAGGGTTGTTTTTAATGAGCATCTGTTCCCATAGCTCGCTACAACTGTACATAATTATTTTCAATATGTGTGAAATTTCAGTTTGCTTATTTGTGTCAGACTTGATGAAACATTTGCAATGTATTGTTTGCAAGTAGGTTGTGTAACAGCTTCAATTGTATGTTTGCCTATATTCATATTAATTTCTATTTTTGCCTATTTCTTATGGATTTTCACTTACATGTATTTGCCATTTGCCATTTGGGTTGCTAAAATCGCCCAGTGTATTTGGGTCGGTAACCTTGGTTACGATTGTAACCAGTAACTAACTGTAATTGCTTATAATTGAACATTGTAGCGCTGTCATGGCCATTATTCGCCATTAAACTTCAAGAAATTTATATTTGTGTGGTTTTCTCTAATAATAATTTATATACAGTGGAGTCTCATTTATCCGAACGCTTTAATTCCCAGTCAATTTGTTCGGATATTTGAAGCGTCAGGATATTTTACTTACTAGTTAGACAAGGCAAAATAACGTTCAAAAATTTTCCGTTCCATTGAATATTCATCCGGATACTGAAGCATCCGGATATCTGGCGTCCGGATATCTGAAGTTCCACAGCATTCTGTACTTAATATCTAGAAGACACGGCGAAAGAATAGTGCATACATTAACCAAATTACCTTCTTTAAATAAAGTATTAATACTAATAGAATCTTAAGGATATTTCTATCATACTTATTGGAATACATCTGATAGGTAATGTGATGGACATAGATCATTGTATGACTTATGATAAACGAAGATTTGGTAAAAGAAATAAGAGCTATGGTAGCATTAAAACACACATAGGAGATATACAATAAGATGATACATTGCTCTTTATTTTCATTCTGTATAAAATTGTTTACGGTTTTTATGATCAGTATGAATTTAAAGACGAAAGTACACAGGAGTTCGGCGTAGCAAAAGATAGCCTTGAAAATTATGGCAAATCAGAGAAATTGCAGAAATACAGAAAAGCAATTAGAAATCAAAATTTTCTTTGATGTGGTCTGACAATTAAAGTAAAGACAACGGTTCTTTTCAAAACATTCTTGTATTTTGGCATAATTGTCTGTAGATATATGTGCATTTCATGTGTATTTTGAGTCACATCGCGACAAACTGATGCAAGTTTGCAATATTGATGCATAACTTTATCTGCTTCGTCCTAAAGGCTGGAAAGGAGAGAGTTTAACGATTTAAATAGACGCTACTTCGACCGACTATATTCTAGAAAGAATTCGGGGAACATTAGTTAATAATAAGTGGTTTGAGTATCCTTTGATTAGATATAAAACACAAAGAAGGACATGCTTTAGCCAATGAAATACACAATGATAGACGAGCAAACGTCAAAGAATGCATGACAATATATGTTTTTTTCATCATTTTCCTATTTTGTGCTCTCTAGAAATGTGAGGCCCTCTGACCATTGATAACCTAAAACCTTAAATGTCGCTTGTTCTAGAAAAGAAATAAACATTACAGGGAAGCCACACAACGGTGTCAAAGCTGGACATTTTCCGCATTTCTTTAACTTATATGATAAACGAAGATTTGGTAAAAGAAATAAGAGCTATGGTAGCATTAAAACACACATAGGAGATATACAATAAGATGATACATTGCTCTTTATTTTCATTCTGTATAAAGTTGTTTACGGGTTTTATGATCAGTATGAATTTAAAGACGAAAGTACACAGGAGTTCGGCGTAGCAAAAGATAGCCTTGAAAATTATGGCAAATCAGAGAAATTGCAGAAATACAGAAAAGCAATTAGAAATCAAAATTTTCTTTGATGTGGTCTGACAATTAAAGTAAAGACAACGGTTCTTTTCAAAACATTCTTGTATTTTGGCATAATTGTCTGTAGATATATGTGCATTTCATGTGTATTTTGAGTCACATCGCGACAAACTGATGCAAGTTTGCAATATTGATGCATAACTTTATCTGCTTCGTCCTAAAGGCTGGAAAGGAGAGAGTTTAACGATTTAAATAGACGCTACTTCGACCGACTATATTCTAGAAAGAATTCGGGGAACATTAGTTAATAATAAGTGGTTTGAGTATCCTTTGATTAGATATAAAACACTAAGAAGGACATGCTTTAGCCAATGAAATACACAATGATAGACGAGCAAACGTCAAAGAATGCATGACAATATATGTTTTTTTCATCATTTTCCTATTTTGTGCTCTCTAGAAATGTGAGGCCCTCTGACCATTGATAACCTAAAACGTTAAATGTCGCTTGTTCTAGAAAAGAAATAAACATTACAGGGAAGCCACACAACGGTGTCAAAGCTGGACATTTTCCGCATTTCTTTAACTCTTATTCTGTAAAATTTGAGATGTTTTACATGTACACTTTGAGAAACAAAGGGCACTCACTTACAATGTGAAAATTTTATGTAGGCTCGACTTTGTTCTGTCTTTTCTAAACCAAAATGTGCTAAAAATTGATCAAAAAAAAATTAATAAGATTGAAAAATATGGAAATTGACATACTTTTTTACCTTCCAATGGGCTTTCACCCTATTACATAAATTCAAAACTATTTTTCGTAATTAGGGTGACCATAGATCTGTAATTGTGCACTTTACCTTACTCCTGGAGACACCACAAATCGAGGAAGAAAGTGCTGTTTGAGCCATCCTTTTCCTTAAGGTAGATGACAGGTTTACTTCGTAAATTTCTTACTAGAAAACATATCCTGAAAATTTGATGTAATGTTTCTGAAAATCTACAGTGTATTATTTTATTGAAATTATGCACGTAGTTTTAATGCTATATTACTGTAAGTGATATTGCTATTAGTACTTTTTTACGCTTTACTGTTGAAATATATGGAACAATTACGTTTTTAAGCAAGTTTTGTGAAATAGTTTCTTTTGAAAAAGTTGGATAACTTTTTAAAGACTTTGACGAATTAGTTATGAATTTCAATATGTCAAAATAAGTTGAATAAAAATTGATATGATGAAATTAATATGTTTTCTCGCTAGATTTTTTTGCTAAATAATTTCAAAGTTTGCTTCATTTTGCTATAATGTTGCGTTTATGAGGTAATTTATGTCTGCAACATCATAAATTGAACGTAGTCACGTTTTAAGTACAAATACGTATATCTTGACTTTTCGATTTTGCAAGATCTGAAAGGTCACATAGATGCAAAATTTAGTTTATTTATCATTTCACTTATTGCGGAGACATGTTAGGATGACCAGCATCTTATTTTCACTGGTATTGTGAAATTCATATTTTGATCAGAAAGTTTGAATGAACGGTATGAATACTCCCATTCATGAAAATTAACATGCAGCGACAACAAACCGAGCGATAAAATATTAGTTCATGTAGTCAGAAAATTTATATTCAGTAGAAATTCAAACCCGCGACCTAAATTAAAGGAGAAATTGCTCCTCAGTTAATTCATTGTTACATTTCTTTAAAAACTAGAGGTCCTGTAAGAAATGAGCTCAATAAACGATACCCCTGCCTACAATAATGTCCATGATTTGCTATATTGATTTACGGTAACGTGTAGGAACGAATAACTCGTGGTATCTAATGTTATTTAGAAACCGCCATATCTGACGTCATAGGTGTGAATATAAGGGCATAGGTGAGAATATAATGGCAATGTCCATATTTTGCTATGGAAAAACTAAAAAGTAAAATAGGAGGTGCTCAATGGCAATATGTAAAATTCTGTGAAAGTATCATTAAAGTTCACTCGGTGGATTAAGAGAAGTTGTAGATAAGAGATGGATACCTGAAAGCGTAACAGACAAAGACAAACGGAGAGACAGACAGACATTCGGACTGTTGTACGGATGTACTGCTAGACGGACGGATGGACGGACGGCGGACGGACATACCGATTACTATATACCCTCTCACTTTTCAAGCGGGGGGTATAATTATTAATCAATTATCACCTTTCAGTATAAGTGTCACCTGAATATACATCCCGTTTCACGAGACTTCGTCTCCTGCCTTTGGCCATTAAATGTCCAGGTAAAGTTAAGTTGCTATTTATGTAACTTTGTATACGCGTAGCCACTTCGAGGTATCGAGGGTAAATTTCAATAAAATATGCATAGCGGGACTGCATGTTGACTTCTAGGAATCAAAGGTTTTGAGAGATGAAGAGTTCGAGAAATCAAGAGGAAATTTGCTTAGTTATAAAGTGGAAAAAATCTGTACCGGAGACTCACTTCCAGCCATCAAGAACTTCAAGAGATTGAAGTCAGAGCCATCAAGAATTACCTGTAACAAATTGACTGTCTTTCTCAAGAACAAAATCAGTGTAAATGTAAAGTACAGATCTAGAATTCCTCAATCTGACTCAATTTTCATTTCACAATAAAATATTTTACATATTGGTATTTTCAATCTTATCAATCATAGATTTTTATATAAAAATATTAACAGAGACGTTTGGACAAGTCTATATTTACTCTCGTGATGTTGAATCTATACTGAAAGGAAAGAGAAACGCATAAGAACATGATATCGGAAAATCTTTTGACTATGTGGCCAAAAATTATGAAAATTAGTCAGATGTGTATTTTGGTTACTTTGCACTAAAATCGCTGGTCAAAACTACTCAACCATGAAATGTATGGCGTCACGTAGGGGAAATGATAAAAAGTCCAAAACACGTGAATGTTGATGATGATAATTTTGTGATAAAATTTTGTAATGCCATATGATGCATTAGAGTTATAGACATCGTTTTTGCATATTTTCAGTCAGTATAAATTTCTTGCAATCGTGGTATGGCTGACAGAAGCTACTGTTGGTTTAGTAATTGAATTCAATATTGCATAAGTGAATAAAAAGGCAGAAACATGCTGTTTTACAGATTGTTTTCAACTTTTCAACCAAATAAAAGTTTTTTTTGGTTGTCAGAGAGTTAACTTAAAATGTTTCCAACCGACCATGACGGTGACGTTCAGCGCGTAACAACGTCACAAAAAGATAGAACTTTTCATCATGCCACCTCGGTTACTGTCAAGGCATTATCGCTGAAACTGATATTTATAAAACAGACAATCATACTAATTTTTTCACCCTAAAATGACATAAACTCTGTGCTCTAATTTGGGCCGCGAGCTTAACCACTTTACGTCGATTTTACTCTCAAACACGCACGTACGCGTCGATTGCGTGATTGGTTTTAACATGTTTACACTGGGAAAATGTAGCTTATGTTTGTCGAGACTTTTTAACAAACATTCACGTGTACCAAACCTGCTGGGTTCTGTACATTCTATCCTAAACCGAAAATTCGTGGGATTCGATTGGGCCGGGGGATTTGTTGGCTTTGGAATAATACAGCTAATCTCAGCCATTAGACTACCGTCGGAAGGGTTGAATAGTTATGCTATGAAAAAGATAAATGCTCTGGTGAACTCAATGCACAGGAAAATCAAGTTTGTGACTGATGCGAAAGGGAGATTATGAGACTTTTTAGTTTTATTTTTGGGGGGTGTCGACAGATTGATATCAACATCGCAGGAATTATCACTCAAAATCTCTAAAAATTTTGGTAACTTGTTGATTAAAGATGAATTAATATGTATGATAACAATGTTTGAAAACATAGTTGAAATAATTGTTTTAATTTAACTCAAAAGTTTAATATGCATTTCTTTATCCTTTCAGTATAGAATGAAAGCTAGGTTAAAGAGGCTTTAGTACATCGTAAAAGTGTAAGAAATTCCTTATCTATGTATTCCAGTGAGAGTTATTTCAAAGTAAGTCTTTCATGCGAATGTTTATGATAACCCCTGCCTGAAATGCGGGAGGGTATATAGTAATCGGTATGTTCGTCCTTCCATTTGTCCGTACGTCCGTCCCTCTAGCTGTCCGTCCGTCTGTCTGTTACGCTTTTGGGTACCCATCACCTATCCCTTATACCACTAACTGAAAATTAATGAAACTTTCGCATAATCTTTATAACATATTGTGCACCTACTATTTTACTTTTTGATCGGACACAAATCTTGGGTTTCTAAGCAACAGCAAAGCATGAAATTTGTCATTATAATCATATGAGGGTATTGCTCACAATACTTCTAGTTTTTAGTTCAATTAAGCATACTTTTTCACTGGATAAAAAAGATTCCGAATGGAGTTGAAATCGTCAGCAAAAGCTTAAAGGGAATTTTGGATGATTATTTAGAAAACACAAGATTTTTTAAAATAGTATTGAAGTTATGTGAATTTAATTTCTCTTTTTAAACAATTCATTAGAATAATGCATTTTCTGTGAACTGATGATGCAGTTAATTTAAAAAAAAAAATACGCAGCACTGTTAAGGCTTGAAAAGGCATATCAAGTTTATTTTTTACAGTGTAAAATACAATTTGATAATTAAACAGAATATTATTTACAGATTTTAGGTAGGCAATTAATATAAATGAGAAACCTTTGCTTTAGTGCAATTATTCAATAATTACCGAGAGAATGCATGTAATTCATTTTACCCTGTTTACCGTATATATACTCGCCTATAAGTCGGTCCGCCTATAAGTCGATTGTATTTGTTGACGTCATTTTGGTGGGATTTGCTATTGACCCGCTTATAAGTCAGTACATTTCTTGCCAAAATCGGATGCCAATTTCAAGTAAATCAATGGATGTTTTAACCTGAATTCAATTAATATTTTTGAAATGACACTAATATTTAATCTTAAATTATTTATTAAAAGGCAGTGCTCACTAAAAATACAAAAATATTTAAAATATGTAAAACCTTGTACTTCATATGTATAATCTAAGAATACATAAATTATCACATATTATATCAAGACATTTTCTTCTATAATCGTCGGAAATGCAAAAAATACTAAATTTCAGCCTCCAGAAAAATATCTCTTTGTGACTCGCCTATTAGTCGGACATCATGTTTTAGACCAATATTTAACTCCCAAAATACCGACTTATAGGCGAGTATATACGCTGTATATAGAGATTTGGCATGTTTAACATCGAGTTGGCTTATCAAATCGCCTTTCCGCAAGCGTATACACTCAATAAATGTTATTCTTTTTTTTTTATTATAGATAAAGGATATTTCCATTACTTAAAAAATGTGCTGTTACTTTCTTTAAATTTTTTGACATCAGCATATTTACTTGACACTTATAAAATGCATTAAATTTATAAATGTTTTATTTAAAACAGCAGCATTTTCCAGAAAGTACATTTTTTTTAAATTTCAACTAGGGTATGCTCTTGCGATATTGAAATTTGTTTATGGCCTCCATTCAGTATACATATTATGCATTTATCACGTGACTGTCCATTGATCGGACCAATCTTAATTCAGGACATAGTGGCGTACACAATGTTATAAATTGCATGAAAAATTGGGAGGGTATACTGTAACTGGTATGTCCGTTTGTCCGTCTAGCTGTCCGTACGTCCGTCCGTCCGTCTGTTACGGTTTGGGGTACCCATCTCTTATCCGCATCTCCTCTTAAATCACAGAGTGAAATTTAATGAAACTTTCATAGAAACTTTGTTACATATTGCCATTGTGCACCTTCTATTTTATTTTTTGATCCGACACAAATTTGTGGTTTTTCGGCAACAGCAAAACATGGACTTCTTCCATTATAATCATATGAGAGGCGGGGGTATCATTTAGTGAGCTCATTGCTCACAGTACCTCTAGTTTTTATTTTGAATCAGTGTCAAATTTTAACGAAATGTGAAAATTCAGAAACAGCCTCAATGTCAATATGACGACTATTGTTGGAAAAATACTTACAGAACTTCGTTAAATGCAATGTTTGTAAAAGTCACAATGCTATGTACCTCGAGAAGTTGGTAAAATGTCGTCTTCATATAAAGAATGTGTATGTCCGTATGATAAAGAATAAATAAATAAACATGAACTGACGATGTGCATTTTTTGCTTTACTCACTTTAATAAACATTCATCTAAAATACGAAAACATATCTTTGTTACTTAAAAACCACGTGTGAAAGGTTAGCACTGCATAAAAATCATTACATCCGGCAAGACTAACTTAAAAACCTGTCAAACAAACCCGGAAAATTCCGGACTCTTGAAAACCCGAACTCTTAATCTCTCGAAGTTTTTCCTCAGTCTCACGGACTTCGAGGTATCGAGAGTTACCTGTACTTGCATTTTTACTTGATTGCCCCCATTTAATACAGACTGACACAAGTGATTAATAAGGAAAAAATGAAGAAATTGTAGATGTGTAAAAAGAATTTGCTTTCTTTTCAAATTTTCAGCTTGCTTGGGAGATTATGTAATTATGTAACAATGCAATTTATTATTTTTTTTATTATTATTATTATTATTTTTTTGGTCTCTTCTACGCCATTTCGAGAATTCTTCACTCTTATTGAGAAGTCGCCATTTGTTTTTGGAGGACTGTAAATTTACGGCCTTTTAACAATCATGGGTCTTTGCTTGCTGTGACACAAAACTTGGGTTTAAACAGTTTTATCAGAAATGCTACTCTCTTCCTCATGCAGTTGATTAAGAACCAATGCTAATTAAAGGTATTGTAACAATACTTAATGATTTGAAAGAAAAAAATATATTGGAGAAATTAAGGGCAAGGGTGATTTTTTTTTTCATTCTTTCGGGTAACTATACAAAATATTGCATTTTCATTAAATCTAAATATAGATGACCTCCAACAAAAGAACATTTTGAATATCATATATTTTTGCAAGTGATATAGTAATGTTTATATAAAGTGGGTTTTCCGAGCATGACTGTTTCTTTGTTATTCTCATATTTAAAGAAAAAAATGATAGACATATATGGGTTTTGCGAAAAGTTTTTATTAATATAATATGCATTACTCAGTGTTTTAAATCAAAACATCTCTGACATCAATTATTATATGGAATGTGACATGTCAAGATAAGACTTCCTCCTTTACTTTGTATTTGCAATTTTCACATCAAAGTAGCGGACGACAGCAGATAAATGTGTTTTATATTTAGTTATTTTTTTAATGTGGTAATGTTCTTCCATATAATGAAAAGTTGAACATTATAAAAATATTCGTAGCTGACAGGAAGGAAATGTGAAATAAAAAGTTCAAAACAAAAAAAACTGCAGATGACAGGAAGATAGTATACTAATTAAGCGTTAGGCATAATTATATATAAAATAAACTTCCGCATGTACCGTTTTAGAAATATTCTATTCGTGGTATAAAATTAAAAAAACCCATCATAGCCGATAAATCTTCTGCTTCAAACAGCAAGGAGGAAAATGGTACACAGAAAATACTGGTCGTTTTTCAACATATTTCTTTTTTTATTTTGTTAATTAAAATACAAGAACTTTACTATTAGCTCGTCTCGAGATTTTGTTCATGGATTCTCGAAAAAATTCAACCGCCCGATTTATATATATTTATTGTAATAGTAAAGTCATCTATACAATAAAAATTCTTTGCCCTATATCCCAACCTTGAGTAGAAAAAGTAAGTCGCCAGCTAAGTAGATGTACGCGTACATGTAGGTGTAGCAACTTTTTTTTACAGACGATCAAAATTTTTTGACAAAAATCAAGGGGCGTTTTATCCTGGGGGTTAAGATAATATGTGAGTTGATTCATTTTAAGGCAAAGAACATTTTAAAGATGGCAAACTTATTTTTCTTTGACCACATTTTTTTAATTCCAACACAGACAACGCTAACCATTGCTAATTGTTGCAGATTCAAATCTCACTTTGGGACGTGGAGACCAATCTTTCGGACTAGATTGTACTAACTGAGGTCTCGAGTTACTGTGGGTGCTGGCAGGAAAAAGATCCCTCGCTGCTCAATGGCTGTAAGTGCCAAGAATAGCAAATTCTTTGTAGAGGGACGTTTAACAACATGCAAACAACAAACTTTTAATCGCAAAATATATTGATAATATTTTCTTTTTTTATTAAAATGAATTCAAACAACTATTCTCTCCTTTTTGGTATTGCGTTTGTTTCGTGGTCTTTACAGTTTATAAACACAATTATTATTTACTTTTTTGTAATTTATTTAACCTAGTTATTTGTAAAACTTGAAAGTGATTATGATTAATAAAAGCATTCTTAATATTACTTGTTTACAAAAAGAAATCATTATAAGTTTTAGATATTTACATACTTGAAGTTGGGTGAGTTTCCCATTCTACATCAATAAATAAATAAATAATAATTTTCTTTTAATTTCCCGAGCAGGATTCCACTGTAACACATGCCCTTAAAGTTAGTCGTTCTTATTCGCTTTGTCCAATCCCACCTAAAATATTTCAAGATACAAAGAAAACATTCATTTGATCCATGTTTTCGTATTTAATACGCTGAATCCCTGTCAAGAGTCACGAATCAAACCATTGTTTTAAGTAATCAATAATGTAACTGAACAAAAGATTAAAGCTACATCTAACAAAAAGATATTGGTTCTAAATGCATTTTATTTAATAATTGATATTCGACGCCAAATAACATGAACTTGTCATATCTTTGTAGTATCAAGACGTATGTGCATAGAATGTACAGTGACGATCTTTAAAAAAAAGAAACTTTCCAAAGGTCTCTGTACACTCCTATAAGTTTGTTCAGCTTATTTTTTTTTTACTTTCCTTTGAGTTATACGTATAACTTTATATGTTTTGATCACATTTTTAGATTTAAAAAATTCAATATGAAAGTATCAAAACAATTTTTTTTATTATTGTTCAAACATTGTATTGCATTTTTATAAAGCAGTTCTAAATTGTAAGTTTGAAGTTATCAAAACACATTTATATTATATAAAGTTTTTTCCCCAACAGAATATGAGAAATAAAGAAATGGTCACCTCTTTTCTCAATTGATAAAATACAGAGTAAACAAGTTTTCCCGGAAAGCGGAAGATATTGCGTGATATCGATAACTATACAGGTACCACATTTTTTTTTTAAACTGCTTTAGTTTTCAAAGTGAAAACATTAAAAATGTTGATCTTTTATACTTTATTTTTTACATTCGTCATTCGTATTTCAAGTTTGTCATGTCTTAATGGAAACGGCGATGCTGTAGATTGGTAAGGAAGAGTTTTATCATTTTTTTTATCTAATAATGCTTTTCAAATATGAGGAGGACTCTATACCTGGCTAGCATAAAAAGAATTAGATATGCCAGTGCAATACTTCATTGAAAAAAATATGAGGGTTCTTTGAAAGAAAAAATTGAGAAAAGTTGCTTATTTCTCATTTAAATGCTAATTTAAAAAACAATTTTTGTTGAATCCTTCATATAACAGGTGTTAATTTTATGTTCAATTCATTTGCTTGCGTACTAATTTTAATAACACCTACAGCGTTGATGCAAATAACAATGCAAGTCAACCGCTTGATCCCAATATAACAAGAAAAAATATATTAAAAAAAAAACCTTGATAGTTTTCCCTTAATTTTAAATGGTGAGGTAAATGTTTCGAATAAGGTTCTCATTATAAAAAATTATGAATTTAATTAAGACTGATAATCTGACAAGCTTTCCTCGGAAAGTATTATAACAAGCTAATTCAGAGAATTTGTGTCCCCCGCTTTGGGAAAAAGTAAACAATGTGCAGTTCAGGGGTCGGGGGGGGGGGGGGGGGGGGGGGGGGGGGGTCGGATCCCCTTGACTGAATTTGTAGAATTATTAAATATATACATGAATACTGAAGCAAATAAGATATGCCAATATGTATAAAGGTTTGATTGCTTATTCGTTATTATGTGTTAAGAAGATTCTTTTTGTATGGAATATTTATCACACTGTACTTATGATTTTATGAATTTGTTAAAAGCCAGGCCTCACAAATTTTTCATTTCACATGCTGAATACTATCATTTGGAAAATGATCCGTGTCCGTGGTCTAGTGGTATGTTTATCGCTTAACATGTACATGTAAGCTCTCACGGATTCGCATCCCGGCCAATCCATTTTTTTTTTTCAAAATAATCAAAATCAATAAGATTTTCTTTATTCCGTAGGAAATTGCTATGCAAAATTTTATTGCTAAGGCTCAAATGGTTTTCGAGATATCGTGTGGAAATGAAAGCTTTACAGACAGACAGAATGACGGACGGATGGATGGACAGACCCAAATTAATATCCCCCACTTTTCAAGCGGGGGAGAAAAAACATAAATGATAGTCTTTGGGTTCAAATCCTATCAATGTAAAAAATGTTGGAAACTGTCATGTTAAACAGTACATTTACGGCCCTTTATAAATTGATTGAATCTAAAGCCCGAGATAATAAGCACCACCCTCAGATTTACCTGGTCTGTATTCCCCTTTTAATCAAATGATTTGAATTCCGCAATTATTATAAGGCTGTCTGAAGGCTAAGAATGCCTTAAAAATGTACATATCATTTTGAGCTAGATTTTTATTGATTTTAAAATGTAATCCTTGTTTGAAATTGTAGTAAACTTGATATTACATGACAGAGACTGACACTTCTGTTTCATTCTTGGATATATTACTTGAAAAAGACACTAATGGTAATCTAACAACCAGACTATATGATAAACATGATGACTTTAACTTTTCTGTCGTCAACTTCCTTTACTTATGCAGCAATATACCTTCATCACCTGCATAAGGAGTATATATATATATATATATCTCAGCTTATTCGATACGCAAGAGCATGCTCTACATATAAACAATTTCTAAAAAGAGGTGAATTATTATCAAGCAAGTTGGTGAAAGAAGAATTTCAGCAGTCTCGTTTAAAATCTTCATTTCGTAAGTTCTATGGTCGATACAATGACCTTGACAGCAAATACAATTTATCAGAGTCAAACGCTGACTGACGTTTTTCATACCAATTGTTAGTCCATTATTTATACACTGACTTGATGACGGATGTTTCCGTTATTTCCTGATCATGACAAGGAGCACACGGCGGATGTGACCGGTCAGCAGGGGATGCTCACTCCTCCATGGCACCTGATCCCACCTCTGATGTTTTGGAAGTCCGTGTTGCTCTGCTCTAATTTTATATTGTTTTTAGACTTTGAGATTGAATACTGTTCGTTATCTCCATATCCTTCATGTATAAATAAAATCAGGTTTTAGTTTCAAGCAATTTGTGATGTTACATGACTGCGTTGATCACGTGACGGATATTTATGGTATTCCTAATTGTTACACAAAAATCGTTTCGGCACAGGTGCAAAATAAAAATTTTGGGCAAAGTTTGTTACATAGATCAATTCATCGTGATCTCCAGTACATAGAAAATGCTGGGGGCAGGTTTAATATTTACTCGTTTAGAAAATATTTTTTCGTGAAATTCAACTTACCATCATAAGAAGGGGTAATTTCACTCTTTATCGCGACTTATACAAAAATGGATAAATTACATACAATCCCCCAGATATACTTTTTTCTAGATTCACACAGAATATCTTCAATTTGTCCTTGTTTATCACTTGTGCCAGTCCAATGTAAACACGATTCATAAATTCTAACTCTCTCAACGGACGTGTAAGGGGAGCCTTTCACACGTTATTTTTCGCTATTGTTTGAATTTATGCATATCGGTCAAGCTAAAGGAATAGGGATATTTAAATTTCAAATGTTCAAGATCATTACAGCCAACTCGAGCTAAAAAGACAATCCCAACACTTGAATTAAACAACAGTCCCAAGAATAAATCTACATGCCATGAAAAATTATGACACTTTCCCCGTCATGTCAGAAGCAGTTCAGAAAATTTAATTAAGAAATAAGGTATCATTTTAAAACATCTATCGGGATATAAATTCCATAAACCCCGAAGGGATTTATAATGAGTTTAATCTCGTACCAACCCGTATTTATAGCCCGATAGATATTTTAAAATCAAAGTACTCAGAAGTATAGAAAGCCGGGCTCATTTGCAGAGTAGAATGAATTTCTTACATAAATCATACGTTTATATTCTGATGAAAAAATTATTTTAAAACTATCAATATAAATGATAAGACACTGACAGTGAGTTTTTTCGATCTTAGTCCGATTTTGTCAGAATCAGAATTAATCTGGTACCGCAGCTGAATGTAAACAAACAGACCAGTCTGGTTCCCTCTCCTGTTTTACCTCGTATGTGTTGAGAACTACGATAACACTGATTATCAAAAATCCTTACGCTAATGAACTATGTTATTTGACTTAGAACTGAAGTTTTCAAAGTCATTACTACTAATTTTTTATAAAGATAAAACTTCGTTTTATTTTGTTGCTTTATTTAGCGTTTGAATCATTTCAAAAACGGTTGAGAAGAAGAACTATAATTTAACTCGTAACTTTAAATTGGCGACTATGGGGTTAACTTCCTGCCTTGAACAGGATGACATAAGCCGGCAATTGCTCTTCGAGCAATAAGCCCGGCTAATGATACCTTATTACTTATATTTACATTTGTGACTTGTTCATACTTTATATTTGCCTGACTGTGACTTTTGGAGTGTGAAATGCATTAATTTTCAAACTCAACGGCAAGTATGAATTCCACTGAATGCGCGTCGACCTTTTATGACGTCAATGGGAAATTACGTCAAACGATTATCCATACGCACATCTATGACCTCTTGACCCCTTACCTGCATTTATCCAGTTATAGAAACGCATTCCTTTCAGCTGTGTAATATAAAGGAAAACATTTGCAAATGTATATATTTAACCCCCTTCCCCGCAGTCACGCATTTTAACGCATATACCATTTCCTATTTCTAACGCAAAATCACGCATGTACCGTTTCCCCGCAATCATGCATTTTCACGCACATTAAAAAGTTCATTTAATCTTTAATTCAATGTCAATTTCCTTTTATTTTATGCTTGCACAAATCTCATAAAATACGAAAAGTTATATTTGTATTAAAATATTACGTCATAATACTATTTTCGCTAAACTTTAGAGAAACATGTACCACACTATAAGGTGCTTGCGGGGAAATGGTAAATTTCTATTTTTATGACGTGAACATTAAGTGAATGTTGCATAACAGTTCAGTAAGTTGTAAAGAGTTAAGAAATGAATTTAATTTTTGAGGATTCATGAGGTTATGAACTACGACACTTCACGCCGGCATATTTCATGAAGCGCGTTAGCGCTTCATGATAAATATGCCGGCGTGAAGCGTTGTAGTTCATATACCTCATGAATCTTCAAAAAATTAAAATTCATTTCTTATATTTACATTATTTTTCTGATGACTTGGCATAATTTTACGCCTTTCAACTGTCATTTTTAAAACAAAACACTTTGCACTATATTTTTTGACTTTTTGACGTCAAGAGCGGTATTATGACGTAACAATGGAGATATTCATGCTTATTTGTGATTCATACCTAATGTAGTTCATGAGAAAATATACTGCATTTTATTTTGTAAAGAGTCATAGGGGAAATTTATCGGAAATGTAAATATTTAAGAAATGAATTTAATTTTTGAAGATTCATGAGGTTATGAACTACGACGCTTCACGCCAGCATATTTCATGAAGCGCGTTAGCGCTTCATGATAAATATGCCGGAGTGAAGCGTTGTAGTTCATATACCTCATGAATCTTCAAAAAATTTAATTCATTTCTTATATTTACATTATTTTTCTGATGACTTGCCATAAATTTACGCTGTTAAACTGTCATTTTTAAAACAAAACAGTGTGCACTATATTATTTTACGTTTTGACGTCGAGAGCGGTATCATGACGTAACAATGGAGATATTCATGCTTATTCGTGATACATACCTAATGTAGTTCATGAGAAAATATACTGCATTTTATTTTGTAAAGAATCATAGGGGAAATTATTGTTAATGTAAATATTTCACTTTGAACAGTTTGATATTCTTCGGGCAGCCTTTTCGTAGCTGCATCCATCATTGGGCACTTGAACTTGATTGACATTTAGTCACTAGTCCATGTGTATATCTTTTTCTCCTTGTTTGACAAGCGTGGCATCCATCAAATTAACTTTTGGTCTTCTGATGTTTACCGCTAAATTGCCATCGCAATAAGTAAGCCAATTCGATGCAAACAAATTTAGCTTAATCATAATTGATTATAATTATCTCTATTACAAATGTTTCCTTGGTTGATTGATTATATATGGTTTAACGTCCCTCTTGAAAAAAATTTCACTCATATGGAGACGTCACCGTATGCCGATGAAGGGCTTCAAATTTTGACCTTTACTCGGCACTCAGGGCCATTGAGCAGTGAGGAATTTTTATCGTGTCAACGCCTGCCGCTGACACGGGGCCTCGGTTTTCAAGGTCTCATCTGAAGGACCCACAACTTTCACTTTAAAGATCCAAACGCATGGCGAAGGAACAGTTGCTACCCATTTTATCGACTTGATCAGTCGCGGTCGAGATAGGAACTCACGGTATCTCGATCACGGAGCGAGCACCGACTGGGCTACCATGAATGGTAACGTCATTGAAAAATGAAAATGATTTCATAGTGTTTCAATGAAATAAATCAAAATTGTGTATTTTTTTTATTGAAAAGTGCATAGATGACTGAAATCTTGTTTTCACTTGTAAAAAGATTCTTCTTTTGAGACGCTACGAAAACATTCGATGAAAATAAAGGGGAAAAAAGCTAGTAACACTTTTGTTTGCATGTAATTAATAGTAAGGTTGAAACGTCCTATTAGTAACAACTTCGCCTCGACAAGTATTAAAGTATAACGAGTTTCTTTTCTTTTCCTTTTTTATAATCGAGCATTTCTTGTTACGTGGGTTGTTACATGTACCTCCGTTCAAGGTCACAGTTGTTAAAAATAGTTTTGAAAGAAATACATAAGTTTTAATATTTTGTTTTAAGTTGTTTAATTATAATCTTAATTTACTTAAAATAAAAACATACTTGTATGTAAATGTAACTTGACGATACCATCGTTATCGATTTTTTTTTCTTTAGCTAAAAATTGGAGCATGTGACTTTTTCTATAAACTGGAAGTAACTGTTACTATTTGACCGTAATCGAAGCTCTAACTTCTACTATATATACGATGATTATGAATAGTTTTGAAGATTTGGAAAGGGACGGGCAAGGATTAACATTTTAATGTAAAGCACATACTGTGGATTATTCCTTTTTTAAATACAAAAGTCCACCGATGAGATTTCTGCTTGTTTGATATAAGATAAAATACGTTAATAATGGAATTTTACAAATATCATTTACTAAATAATATTTTCTTTTAATTTATTCACGATGTCGAGATCTACTAATTTTTTTTATGAGTAGGCCATCAAGCTGCGCCAGTGATACTCAAGGACTTCCTGTGTATACTGTTTGTGTGTAGGGATTCGCGATTCGCACAGTCTGCACGACCTTCAATGCCTCGGGGTTCCAAGAAAGTAAAATTAAGTCCATCCACTTACCTGAGAAAACTGTACGGTTAAAAATCTCGGCCTTTAAATCATGATTGCGATATGACCTTTGACTAAACAAAGTGCAAGAATTTGTCAGAAGAAAGAATTTAAAAAATACAAATCAATGTTATGTCACAAAAGTAAAAATGTAAGGTATAGTCGTCTCTTTATTTCATGCTTTTATTTTTGATTATATACACACTGAGAATAAACTATGATGAACAAAGAATCAAAGACCCGTTCACGTAATATTTTTTTTATGATATGAGAATGGTTTTACTCTTTTTTAAAAAAATCTCTCTGAAAAATATGACGAATAAATAATTTCTTTTTTTATTATGCAAATTGTATGTGTTTTTTTTTGATAAAGTTTACCCAAATAATTGATGCTATATAAAGAAAATTATGCATTTTTGAAATTTGCATTATAGGAATTTTGTTTGACATATTCACCAATTTTCTAGTGAATCGAATATTTGGCGAAGCCCGTCTTTTCCTGTGCATATTCTGAAAAGTTAGATATATTTTAGCATTGAATTATCATTTTTAACTGCAATGGTTTGTGCAAACAAATAAATAACGCGCGTTAGCGTAATAAACAAGCATACAACACTCTGTTATAAAATGCAGTGTAACTTATGTTCCATGAATAGTAGAGAGCTGATGTTTGGACACATATATAAGGAGTTTTAATTCTTTATGTACTTCAAAGGTCAAGGTCATATAAATATGTCAAAGGTCAAATATTGTGAATCATCTACTGAATCTTGATTTTTTTTTTCCATTTAATTTTTTTTTATCGCCTAAATGTCTGAAACCAAAGGTTAAATTTTCTTTATTTTGACACATTTCATTCTAAGACCCATTTAAATCATTTCGTTAACGTTTTGTAAAAATTGAATTACTCATTTTCTCATAAGAAAACTTAAATTGTCGGATAGTTATTTATAGTTTATCTATGAATTTTCAGTTCCGACACCATGTATATTTTATTTTCACATAATATCTTACTCAAAATTTCCTGTAGGAATATGCCTTACTGATTTAAAGTAACAAATTGGCTATCTTTATTAAAAGTATAACTCAAATTTGCAATAGATCAGTTGATAATTCTAAAATAAAGCTAATTGTCAAGTCGAATGTCTGATTTCACAATCTTCTTACCGGGGTCTAAGAGGTCATATTTCAGACTATGTGGGCAAATAAATAGTAGTTCAATTTCTTTCATATAATATACAGACCATAAACCGTGCACTTTGAGCACGGAACGGTACGTTTTGTGAACGGAACGGTATCCTTTGTGCACGGAACGGTTCGCTTTGTGCACGGAACGGTACACTTTGTGCACGGAACGGTTCGCTTTGTGCACGGAACGGTACGCTTTGTGGACGGTATGTTTCGTTTCCTGCACTGAAATAAAGTTGTAACATAATAAAAAGGAATTAATCTATACCGGGTATATACTTGTTCTATACATATAACGCAACGCACATATATAAATTATTTTTAATTGATTGATCTATAGAAATAAATATGACTATTCCTGCTTCATTTCTATTCCTAGTTATTATACCCGCACTTTCTAAAGAAAGTTCGGGTATATTATTGTTACTCATGTCCGTCCGTCCGTCCGTCTGTCACACTTTTCTTCCCTGAACTCCCCCTAAATTTTACACGGTAGCTTAATCATCTTTTGGGAGATGGTTGTTGGGGTCATGTAGATGTGTAGTAAGGTTTCGGAATTTAGATTTTGCCCCGGGGGGTCAGATGGGGGTCACAAAATGATGTTTTTTATGCGAAAAGCCCCGTCTTCCCTGAACTCCTATTTCATTTCACACAGTGGCCTAATCCTCTTTTGGGAGAGTTCACTCTTTTGCAATTTTGGTAAAACATCAAGGTAAGGATTAAAAAATCATAGCATATTGGGAAACATCTTGTTATGGGTAATGTACACTTCAAATGTGAAAGTCGTATCTCTTCTCAATCAAAAGGAAATACAACATCATTCAAAAGTAAGTTAAACTGCAAGGTCAAGGTCGCAGAGTCAAAAAGTTATGATGCATTTGGAAGGTTCTTATCACAGGTAATATGCATGCACGTATAATATGAATGCCCTTTCATTTATTTTTCTAAATGATCAATTTAAAACAATGAATTAGTTTATGACAGTAGGTCAAACATCAAGGTCATGGGTAATAAAAATCATGGTGTATTTAGAATGGTATTGTCCCAGTTAAATACTAATACACATGTTTAATATAAAAGTCCTGTCTCTTCTCATTCAAAATATATGACCATGATGACCAAGGTTAAATTTATTGTGACAGATGAACAGACTGACAAACAAAGGAGATTTAATGTCCCCTACCTTTAGCGAAAATGGGGGACAATAAATGTTCTTGCTGTTCTTGAGAAGAAGATTTATGTTGGAAAGAGTCCTCTGCATATTTACATGTAAATTGGTTGAAATTGGCCCAGTGGTTCTTAAAATGTTAAAAATGTGAAAAGCTTGCAGACAAACAGATGGACGACAGAAAACAATATGCTTGTAAATAATTAATCAAGGTGCTTTGGGTAGTAAAATAAAGTTAAACTGGTATATCTAATTCATCCGCAGAGCTTAGTATATTTTAATATGCACAACCTTCTCAACTCTTATAATTATTATTTTTAAAAATTTTATATCACCATGTCTAATTCAGGGAGAACTAGAGATATGACCAGAAGTATATATGTTGAATATAAAATATGTACATGTATACTGTCAAGGTCAAAAATATTTATACCTGTTGAAAGTTCACAATTATTACACATGTTAAGCATGAAAGTCCTAGCACCAACTGTTCAAAACTTAGGCCAAGTTTAAGGTATTTTTCTTTTAAAAGTGGGTCAAACTCCAAGGTCAAGAGATCAAGAGGTCAAAATTGGTGGTACCAATTAAAAGGTTTTGCCAAAAGAAATTTACCTATGAAATGTGGAAGCCATGTGTATAGCCCAATCCACTTAAAACTTATGGGCAAGGTTAAAGTTTCTGTGGACAGACAAACAGACATAAACACAGGAAACAAAATATGTAAATATAGTCAAATAGAAAAATGTTCTACTATTATAGAGTCATAAGGTCAATTGTAATTTCAGGTACAGGGAGTCAGTGACTAGGGAGATCAGACACCTCCCTATGTAATTTGCAGTTATTTAAATAAGACTATTTACTGAAGAGAATTAAAATGACCTTGGACATCCTCCCCCTTAGAAAACAGGGACCCCACCAGTATTGTTATTATTATTATTTTTTATTTGTTATCAGGAAATCTTGGGCTGGATTTTTTTTGACTGAGGTGTCACATCCCCCCCCCTTTTCCGAAAAAAAAATTCTGGATCTGCGCCTGTATATACATGTACTGAATGTCCGCAACGGGAGATGACTTGACAATGTGGGATTTGTCGACTGTGGCATGCGATGATCTTTGATCCTTTGTGAACTTCAACCTTACCATTTACATTTATTTATTTATTTCTATGCAATCTATACTAAATCTTGTACTAAACGAATGTCATAGGTCCTGACAACGAATTCATGAAACATAATCCTTATAATCCAATTAAAACACAAATGATTTTAACTGACCACGGTGCATCGCCAGCATACATGTTATTTTAAAATCAAAGTACTCAGAAGTATAGAAAGTCGGGCCTCATTTGCAGAGTAGAATGAATTTCTTACATAAATCATACGTTTATATTCTGATGAAAAAATTATTTTAAAACTACCAATATAAATGATAAGACACTGACAGTGAGTTTTTTCGATCTTAATACCACGGTCCGATTTTGTCAGATTCAGAATTAATCTGGTACTGCAGCTGAATGTAAACAAACAGACCAGTCTGGTTCCCTCTCCTGTTTTACCTCGTATGTGTTGAGAACTACGATAATTTTTAACACTGATTATCAAAAATCCTTACGCTCATGAACTATGTTATTTGACTTAGAACTGAAGTTTTCAAAGTCATTACTACTAATTTTTTATAAAGATAAAACTTCGTTTTATTTTGTTGCTTTATTTAGCGTTTGAATCATTTCAAAAACGGTTGAGAAGAAGAACTATAATTTAACTCGTAACTTTAAATTGGCGACTATGGGGTTAACTTCCTGCCTTGAACAGGATGACATAAGCCGGCAATTGCTCTTCGAGCAATAAGCCCGGCTAATGATACCTTATTACTTATATTTACATTTGTGACTTGTTCATACTTTATATTTGCCTGACTGTGACTTTTGGAGTGTGAAATGCATTAATTTTCAAACTCAACGGCAAGTATGAATTCCACTGAATGCGCGTCGACCTTTTATGACGTCAATGGGAAATTACGTCAAACGATTATCCATACGCACATCTATGACATCTTGACCCCTTACCTGCATTTATCCAGTTATAGAAACGCATTCCTTTCAGCTGTGTAATATAAAGGAAAACATTTGCAAATGTATATATTTAACCCCCTTCCCCGCAGTCACGCATTTTAACGCATATACCATTTCCTATTTCTAACGCAAAATCACGCATGTACCGTTTCCCCGCAATCATGCATTTTCACGCACATTTAAAAGTTCATTTAATCTTTAATTCAATGTCAATTTCCTTTTATTTTATGCTTGCACAAATCTCATAAAATACGAAAAGTTATATTTGTATTAAAATATTACGTCATAATACTATTTTCGCTAAACTTTAGAGAAACTTGTACCACACTATAAGGTGCTTGCGGGGAAATGGTAAATTTCTATTTTTATGACGTGAACATTAAGTGAATGTTGCATAACAGTTCAGTAAGTTGTAAAGAGTTAAGAAATGAATTTAATTTTTGAGGATTCATGAGGTTATGAACTACGACACTTCACGCCGGCATATTTCATGAAGCGCGTTAGCGCTTCATGATAAATATGCCGGCGTGAAGCGTTGTAGTTCATATACCTCATGAATCTTCAAAAAATTAAATTCATTTCTTATATTTACATTATTTTTCTGATGACTTGTCATAAATTTACGCCGTTCAATTGTCATTTTTAAAACAAAACAGTGTGCACTATATTTATTGACTTTTTGACGTCAAGAGCGGTATCATGACGTAACAATGGAGATATTCATGCTTATTCGTGATACATACCTAATGTAGTTCATGAGAAAATATACTGCATTTTATTTTGTAAAGAATCATAGGGGAAATTATTGTTAATGTAAATATTTCACTTTGAACAGTTTGATATTCTTCGGGCAGCCTTTTCGTAGCTGCATCCATCATTGGGCACTTGAACTTGATTGACATTTAGTCACTAGTCCTTGTGTATATCTTTTTCTCCTTGTTTGACAAGCGTGGCATCCATCAAATTAACTTTTGGTCTTCTGATGTTTACCGCTAAATTGCCATCGCAATAAGTAAGCCAATTCGATGCAAACAAATTTAGCTTAATCATAATTGATTATAATTATCTCTATTACAAATGTTTCCTTGGTTGATTGATTCTATATGGTTTAACGTCCCTCTTGAAAATTTTTCACTCATATCGAGACGTCACCGTATGCCGGTGAAGGGCTTCAAATTTTGACCTTTACTCGGCACTCAGGGCCATTGAGCAGTGAGGAATTTTTATCGTGTCAACGCCTGCCGCTGACACGGGGCCTCGGTTTTCAAGGTCTCATCTGAAGGACCCACAACTTTCACTTTAAAGATCCAAACGCATGGCGAAGGAACAGTTGCTACCCATTTTATCGACTTGTTCAGTCGCGGTCGAGATAGGAACTCACGGTATCTCGATCACGGAGCGAGCACCGACTGGGCTACCATGAATGGTAACGTCATTGAAAAATGAAAATGATTTCATAGTGTTTCAATGAAATAAATCAAAATTGTGTATTTTTTTTATTGAAAAGTGCATAGATGACTGAAATCTTGTTTTCACTTGTAAAAAGATTCTTCTTTTGAGACGCTACGAAAACATTCGATGAAAATAAAGGGGAAAAAAGCTAGTAACACTTTTGTTTGCATGTAATTAATAGTAAGGTTGAAACGTCCTATTAGTAACAACTTCGCCTCGACAAGTATTAAAGTATAACGAGTTTCTTTTCTTTTCCTTTTTTATAATCGAGCATTTCTTGTTACGTGGGTTGTTACATGTACCTCCGTTCAAGGTCACAGTTGTTAAAAATAGTTTTGAAAGAAATACATAAGTTTTAATATTTTGTTTTAAGTTGTTTAATTATAATCTTAATTTACTTAAAATAAAAACATACTTGTATGTAAATGTAACTTGACGATACCATCGTTATCGATTTTTTTTTCTTTAGCTAAAAATTGGAGCATGTGACTTTTTCTATAAACTGGAAGTAACTGTTACTATTTGACCGTAATCGAAGCTCTAACTTCTACTATATATACGATGATTATGAATAGTTTTGAAGATTTGGAAAGGGACGGGCAAGGATTAACATTTTAATGTAAAGCACATACTGTGGATTATTCCTTTTTTAAATACAAAAGTCCACCGATGAGATTTCTGCTTGTTTGATATAAGATAAAATACGTTAATAATGGAATTTTACAAATATCATTTACTAAATAATATTTTCTTTTAATTTATTCACGATGTCGAGATCTACTAATTTGTTTTATTAGTAGGCCATCAAGCTGCGCCAGTGATACTCAAGGACTTCCTGTGTATACTGTTTGTGTGTAGGGATTCGCGATTCGCACAGTCTGCACGACCGTCAATGCCTCGGGGTTCCAAGAAAGTAAAATTAAGTCCATCCACTTACCTGAGAAAACTGTACGGTTAAAAATCTCGGCCTTTAAATCATGATTGCGATATGACCTTTGACTAAACAAAGTGCAAGAATTTGTCAGAAGAAAGAATTTAAAAAATACAAATCAATGTTATGTCACAAAAGTAAAAATGTAAGGTATAGTCGTCTCTTTATTTCATGCTTTTATTTTTGATTATATACACACTGAGAATAAACTATGATGAACAAAGAATCAAAGACCCGTTCACGTAATATTTTTTTTATGATATGAGAATGGTTTTACTCTTTTTTAAAAAAATCTCTCTGAAAAATATGACGAATAAATAATTTCTTTTTTTATTATGCAAATTGTATGTTTTTCTTTTTGATAAAGTTTACCCAAATAATTGATGCTATATAAAGAAAATTATGCATTTTTGAAATTTGCATTATAGGAATTTTGTTTGACATATTCACCAATTTTCTAGTGAATCGAATATTTGGCGAAGCCCGTCTTTTCCTGTGCATATTCTGAAAAGTTAGATATATTTTAGCATTGAATTATCATTTTTAACTGCAATGGTTTGTGCAAACAAATAAATAACGCGCGTTAGCGTAATAAACAAGCATACAACACTCTGTTATAAAATGCAGTGTAACTTATGTTCCATGAATAGTAGAGAGCTGATGTTTGGACACATATATAAGGAGTTTTAATTCTTTATGTACTTCAAAGGTCAAGGTCATATAAATATGTCAAAGGTCAAATATTGTGAATCATCTACTGAATCTTGATTTTTTTTTTCCATTTAATTTTTTTTTATCGCCTAAATGTCTGAAACCAAAGGTTAAATTTTCTTTATTTTGACACATTTCATTCTAAGACCCATTTAAATCATTTCGTTAACGTTTTGTAAAAATTGAATTACTCATTTTCTCATAAGAAAACTTAAATTGTCGGATAGTTATTTATAGTTTATCTATGAATTTTCAGTTCCGACACCATGTATATTTTATTTTCACATAATATCTTACTCAAAATTTCCTGTAGGAATATGCCTTACTGATTTAAAGTAACAAATTGGCTATCTTTATTAAAAGTATAACTCAAATTTGCAATAGATCAGTTGATAATTCTAAAATAAAGCTAATTGTCAAGTCGAATGTCTGATTTCACAATCTTCTTACCGGGGTCTAAGAGGTCATATTTCAGACTATGTGGGCAAATAAATAGTAGTTCAATTTCTTTCATATAATATACAGACCATAAACCGTGCACTTTGAGCACGGAACGGTACGTTTTGTGAACGGAACGGTATCCTTTGTGCACGGAACGGTTCGCTTTGTGCACGGAACGGTACACTTTGTGCACGGAACGGTTCGCTTTGTGCACGGAACGGTACGCTTTGTGGACGGTATGTTTCGTTTCCTGCACTGAAATAAAGTTGTAACATAATAAAAAGGAATTAATCTATACCGGGTATATACTTGTTCTATACATATAACGC